>OX639998.1:39193944-39367206 GCA_951828415.1 Anomoia purmunda
CTATCTTCGTAATGTCGTGTATGTGAATTGAAATTTTTTTAAAAGAATGGCCGAAGGTGTTGCATACATGTACGAGTGTGTATATTTGAACTCTGTAATATTCGAGAGTACTGAATGGATTTTTCGACATAGGATATATTTTATCAAATTATGGAAAATAAATCGAATACAAATGGTGTAGAATAATTTTTTTCAGAATAAAGTTTTATTTTTTTTAACGGCATCATGGTGTTTTCTTTTTGGTATTGATTTTTCTAACAAAATGAAAATAAATGTCAGATATCTGGATAAGAATCCGTTTATGCCATTTATGTAGCTTGATGGATAACGCTAAAAATGATTAAAAGAATACAAAAAATTAAAGCGTAGCGACGCACGTGGGCTAGCTAGTTTTTCATAAAACTTGTAAAATAATAGCCGATGATATTCCAAGAGACAAGTTTAAGAATATTTTAAGGCTAGTTAGCTAGGTTGGGTTAACGTGGTGGTTCCCGCAATAGGAACTCACTTAGACATAGAAGAGTCCATTGTGATACCACCTGTTAAATGAACGGTAACTGAAATCGGAAAACCAAGATTGATTAACCGAAGAAACGTTACGTACCCCCGAATGAAGTCTCGCAAATCACCTATCCCAACCCCAGAAAGCTCTTCTGGGGTGCTTAAGAAGTACGAGCCTAGGTACTTGAACCTCAGTCTTGCAAAGGCAGGACAGCTGAGCAGACAATAAAGAGATGAATCCACCTCATTCTCCTCCATACAGCTGCGGCAGGAAGGGTTCAGGGACTATGTTCAGCCTAAGCGCATGGATACCCATCGTACATTGACCAGTCAAAACACTTACGAGGGTCGAGAGTTGCCGCTTAGTAAGCGACCTCAGTTCCTTTGAGCGCCCACGATCCACTCTCGGCCAGAGGGTCCATGCAATTTCGCCAGCCGTGACATTTTCCCAGCGCTCGCCGAGACGACAGAGAGCCCATCTGTCCAACAGAAGTCCGTAGGTAGCCAAAGGAGCCCCCATCCTCTCCCTGCATGGACTAATAAATTCCAAGGTACCCTGCCGAGCGAGCTCATCAGCCATGCAGTTCAGTGCAATGCCGCAACGGAATGGTACCCGAATTAGTCTAATGTCGAGAGACTCCGAGGCTGCTGCGAGAGAAGTCAGGCGCTCCCCGACAAGTTTTGATCTCACCAGTAGCGATCTAAGGCCTTAATAGCGGTCTGACTATAAGAATAAATGTTAGCCCGTCTAGTGGGCAGTGCATTGGTGAGTCGCCAATCGGCTGCCTCCTTGATTACGGCCACCTCTGCCTGGAACACACTACAGTAGTCCGGAAGAATGAATTTTCGTCGAAGGAGAGCTCCTCGCAGAAGACTCCCCAACTCCCCCAACCTTTCCGTCCTGCTTCGAGCCGTCCGTGAAAAAGTTCACCGTCCTCTCGCCCCACACGCTTCCTTCCCCCATTTGTCCGTTCGCGGGATGTGAGAGGAGAAGAAGCAACCACGGGCTGGAGCTGGCAGATAGCAATTCGTTTCCGGAGGGACAAAGTCGAAACTGGCAAGAATCCTTGAATGCTCAATGGCCGAGCTAAAACTGTATCCACTGCGGCTTAGCCGGCAGCAGCACGGGCTGCTGCAACATTGCTTGCAATGTCCACAGGCAACCAGACAACCACTCCATAAAACATTATAGGCTTTATACAACCACTCCATAAAACATTATAGGCTTTATAATAGTATCGTAAAGCCCGTAATTTACCTTGGGAGAGAGGCCCCATCTCTTAGCAATAGCACCCCGGCAACAGTATACCGCAACCGAAGCCTTTTTCATCCTTTCCTCAATATTTGACCCCCAGGCAAGCTTTCTGTCCAAAATCAAACCTAGTTACTTGACCCGGTCAGAAGCCGGAAAAAAGAGAGGCTGATAGGCCTAAAGTCCTTTGGGGAAACATTGGAGCTCTTGCCCGCCTTGGGAACAAACGTAACCCTCACGTTCCTCCAAAGTCTAAAGATATAGCGCCTACTTATACAACTTGCATTAATAGGCGTCAACCACCGACAGGACACACGCTTAGACTTTTGCAGCTGAGCAGGAAAAATGCCATCAGGTCCCGGCGACTTGAACGCCTTGAATGAGCGTATCGCCCAGAGCTGGCGACGCTCTTCCAACAGGTCACAAGGAGGGACAAAGATGGCACCTGGTTCCACGCCTTTGGTCTCACACGGCTTCGGGTTGCTGGGAAAATGCGAATCGAGGAGAAGTTTGAGCGACTCCTCACTACTCATCGCCCAATTTCCCAAGTTGTCCCTGAGACAACCCAAAGGCACGGGAGCCCTCGCAAGCACCCGACTAAGCCTAGAGAACTCGTGGCAACCTTCAACGTTCTCGCAGAAGCTTCTCCACGAGTCTCGCTTCGCTTTCCTTATTTCGGATTTGCATATGTATACCCAACCCGACCCTATAAAGTTCCCAATCCAAGGGTTTTTTACTCTTCCTCGCTTGGTTAAAAAGCCGTCTACTCGAAGCCCAAAGCTCCGAAATTTCAAACGTCCACCAGTGTGGCTTAGATTTGCCTGAAGGCCTCCTCAACGGACACGAGAGCTCGATCGCTTTATTGCAGGCTGCGGTGAACTTTTCGAAAGGAGTAAATTCCCTTGAGGTTCCTCCGGAAGAAACTCTTGCAGCTTCCTACAGTATAAACCCTAATCTGTATTCCTCAGAGCTTCGCCCAAGGAAAATTGAATATACCTCTGATCAGAGAAGGAGTGATCATTGAGAACCCTCCAGTTCGAAATATGGGATAACAATTCAGATAAAACCAGGGAAAGGTCCAGGACCCTCCCTGACCAAAGTAAAAAAAGTAGGGTTACTCCCTAAATTACAAATAGACAAGTTTTTGCAAAGAATCAAATCAAAGAGAGACTCACCTCTTGCGTTAATGTCCAAGCTACCCCAACAGGAGTGCCTCGAATTGGCATCACAGCGACGCCGGTTTTCGTATGCCTCGCTTCCGCCAGAGCATTTCTCAGCAGCATTGGAGGTGGTTTCACCTCATCATCGTGAGCCATGTACGCCGACATGAGCCAAAGTTCTCCGGCCCCACCCACGAGGCTCACCGTTACAACGTCTCCTTTGCTGAAATTAGATAGAAAATATGTATTTATTTCACGCCTGACGAGCATACAAGCTCTAGGTTTACCTGCGTTGCTGGACACCAGAAGCTTATACTTCTTCAACCCGATACCAGAAACACCGTTACTGCTCAGCCACGGTTCCTGGATCAGGACTACATCTGCCCCACCTTGCTCAAGAGTGCTGGAAATTGATCTGCAGAATGATCATCCTCAGTGATCCCTTCCAGCCCAGCTGCGGCAGCATCCTCGATATCCGAGGCAAGAAGCCTCTCCTCCTCCGCCTCGTCGAACAGCCTATTTAAGCTGAAGACGGACCCCGCAACCGAGGAGACGCCCCCAGTGCTTTCAGCGTACGACCTGACGGAGTCGATTTCCATGCTCATGGAGGGCTCAGTGAGTTCCACCGCTTCCGCCGCCCCAGGTCCGCAAACCTCCAGCACCACCTCCGATCCAACCGGATGGAGGGCGTCATCGCCTCTGGCATCCTAGTGGTAGACCCTAAGGGAAAGTTAGTTAGTTACAATTAATGAATTTTCTAGAATACATTTTTTTTTAAGATCATAACTTTATATAATGAAAAATTTATTATTTATGTTTTCAATTAATTTTGACGTACGATTTATTACCTGCTCCAAAAGACTGAAAATCTTTGACTTTGGTTTATACATATAGTTCCCATTCCGATAATAAATTAGTGACATACAATTTGGACTACCCCCAACAGATGTTATGCCTACAAAACACCGTTTATCTCTTAAAGCATTATGGTTATTTTGACACAGTACTTTGGCTTAACCGTGTCCGTAAAATGAGCTTGCATGCATACTTTGGGCACGACACGCTTCTTTACATCTCATTCCTGTAGCAACTATTCCTGAATATACGACATAACTGAGACTTGAAAGAAGCTTTGTATAGATTGATTTTATTTTATTTTATAATTTCAAACAAAAGAAAAAAACAAAATAGCTTTTTTTCGACTACAGATGGTAGCATGAAATGCAGTAATCTGTTTAATTGTCAATATGGCGTCCAAAAGGTGACAATTTATAGTACCATGGCTTTAAATATGCTCTCAACACCATCAGAGGGAGGTGGTAAAGCAAACAACTCTGTGCAACGCGAAATATATGCGAAAATACTTTCTGATTTGGTGCATTTTTTATTCTATTGATTTCAAATGTTTCATTCCCACTGGCGTAGCATTATATGTTCTGTTCATTAGCATACTATAAAATAGTTCGGAAAAAACCGGTTTCCTTCCTTGAAAAATAATTTGCCATACTTTAAATGTACTTAAAATTAAGTCTATGAACCGAATGTACGTACATTCATGTTAAAGAAGAGCCGACAAAATTGAGATTGTAGCTACTTTTCCATCACTACCCCCGCAGTCGCGCACTACATTAGTAGGGGCTGGAACGAAGAGCAGTGGCACAATTTGTTACCTTGTAGGCAAGGCCAACAAAGGGAGCGAAAATGCCTAAATGCATCGGCTCCCCTCACCAAACCCATCCAAGGGCTCGAATACGAACAAAAGTCATCGGCACCCTTCAACTTACAAAAGCAGCCGGAACCCAGTGAGTTCAGCTCACATATGTTGATGCATGTGATTCTTTTGTATGAATTGTTCTTACGTTGGTTGAGAATTCATGGTGCGTGGTCTGTCCAGTCTTTCCAGCGAGCGTAATGTGTATATACGTTACGCGGTTTGTATGCAGGTACGGGGTGTTGTTGAGTGTTAGGGAACATTGTATTGCAACAAATGCCACGAGCATCGTATTGCAGGAAAATGCTACATTAGAACCCGTCTTGCATATCAGATGTGATCCAAGCACTTTGTATAATCACCTAACTTTAATTCTGCTCCACTTTATTGATAAATCAGCTGACACAGAGCGAACTTATTAAAACACTAATGTTTCCCCCCAGTGCTTAGTAAACTTTTTCATTTCATGTCAGTGACCCTGTCTCATTTTAACTCGGATGTAAAAGTGTCTATGATTGGCAGAAATTTAAAATCTTTATTGTTAAAGTTTGATTTTAGTTAAAAGATGATTTACCTTGCGAATATGAATACGGACCATTGGACTTCTTTTAATTCCGATGGAAGAACAGTAACGAATTTTTTTATAGGCGTTGCTGTCCTTGCCAACATTTGTCTAATCTGGAAAAAGTAATTTTAGCAGGTTGGTTCTTAAAAAAATTTTAATAACCTACATTTCATTAGCATGGAACATGATAAGCTTGCTCCATCGGTAACGAAAAATTTATCAACTAATTTATTGCCAGGAAAACAAGAAACCGTGTATGTATAGCAAATTTGTTGGTAAGAAATTTTTATGAATATATGTGTGTTTATGTTATCAGAAGCAACTAACAACAATATATAAAATATATATGAAAAACAAGTGAGGACGAGTCTGAGTTCGGGTAAAAACCGAACTTTAAATACCCGTCGCGAGTTTTTATTTCAATTAAACAGTACTTTTCGTATGCAATAAACACAGTTAATTTTTCGACATTCACATATAATGTGGCCCGAGTTGTGCGGCGGTGTGGTCGTGATATTTCTAAAAATCGTATGTATGTATAGTCGATCTGGTCGATCTGGCGCTGGAATCGAGATATTCGGAAAAATCGTATTTATGGACTAACTCTCTCAGCAATGGTTTTGTAAATGATAATCTGCTGTTACCAATTTACCAGAATTGACAGCTCATGTTTCAAAGTTTTAGAAAAAAAACTACAACAATCTGTTCTTGTTATTTATACTTAAATGATATTTCTACAGAAATTATACTTTCAAATAAATATATTAATGTATGCCGATAGCGTAAAACTTTTTAAATTAAACGCCTCGTTTGAAGAAAGATCTTTATAACCGGCAGATATAAACAGCTTACATAGTTAGCTGTTGCAACGGTAAATATATGTCACTCTATTTAAAAACATATAAATATATGAGCTTTTTATGAAGAACTATTCGGCCAGCTTTTTAAAAAAATAAACATTCCTACTCTCCATCACGTGAATGATTCTGTTGACTTGGAAGTTACAATGGATTCCAAACTCAATTTTAATAATAATATTATTGCTAAGAGGAAGGCCTCCTCTACGTTAGAAAAACCAAGTGGAGAAGGATTTTGCTTCACTTGGAGTATCTAGCTGGCGTCTGTTATCAAAGCAAAGGAGAAACTGGATCGCTATGCTGAAATCGGCCAAAAACGCCTAGGCGGATATAGCGCCAATTAAGAAGAAGAAGATTATTGATATCGCCAATAAGACTAGAAGAGTAATTGCCTTTATAAACCGAAGATCTAAAGAATTCAAGGCCCCATATGTAGCTAAAGTTAAAAAGAGGACCAAATTTGCTGAAACATAGGAGTTGTACATTAAGAGTGGCTGCCGCCTGCGGTGGCACGCTAAGGTCATTCCGAAACGGAGCTTGTTTTACACAGTGAAGGACACTTGCACAGTAGATGTAAGACCGTTTCCTTCTACTCGAAATTCTTACAGCTCCTGCATCTTCCGTGTTAGGTCATCGGCTTTCTTGTTAACTTCGAGTTCCTTGGGTTATAAGCTCGGACTATCTTTGAGCCAATATTTGGCGCCTTTATTGCTGCCTGGCTGTCGTTACGTCTTCAAGCAATTAATAGGCTCGAAAAATCCCGAAAACTTCCGCCGGGAGCATACTACAGAAAGAAAGGAGTTTGCTTGACGTGGATAGTTCTTAAGATTCGGAGTAGATGTCGGCTTCAACTCCAGAGTCCATCTTAGAACTGTCGGCGAATAATTGTACCGCTGTCGGCGAGGACCTCACCCCTCTTCAATACATTCCTGCTTGGAAACAGAGCCTTGATTCTGAACCAAAACTCTAGTTTACGAGGGCTGAAATTCGTCCTGTTATTAATTATTTCGGACGGTAGGTGATGAAGGATACAACTATTCCCTATTCACTCCCCAATGCACATTCTCCAATTCAACTTACAGTCGATAGTCAGTCCCAAATACTTGGCAATAAACCAAATTGTCGGGCGTTTAAGCTTAGGGGCTTTAAAGTAGGTGGTTAACATTTCCTCGTGAAGAGCAACAGTTCCGTCGTATCTGGATTTAACCAAAAGCCACCATCTTTCGTCTACCTACTTGATTTTGCCAACGCTCTTTCCTTGATTTTGCTCATCACGAACGGGGAGGTACCAGTATTCAGGATGACCACATCGTTTGCACACTCCACAATCTTAACCCTACTTATGTTAATTTTCTCCAAAATGTTATTTATGGTAATGAGCCACAAATGAGGTGAAAGCACTCTTCCCTGTGGTGTCCCTACATGCTTGTTTATTCACTTTTCTCGAGTAGCAGTTATTAGAAACGCTCTGACCTCAGGTCACTCAGGCTTTTATCCCACCACGAGGGGTAGGTCTTTTTGCTCCTCGAATTTGGGCAAGCCACGCTGCAGGACGCTGTGACTTATTTCAGAAACTTGATTGACCGATTTTCCGGAGATATAATGGGAGTTTTGTTTCTACGAAGTCTATCGCTGATTACCTTATCAAATAGGCTCCAAGATGTTCGATTCAGATTTCTTGACGGTGTCCTACTCTCCCTGGCTAAATGAGTTCAAGTCCTGTTCCCCCCTATCGAGAACGAACATTCAAATACACTACACATGAATTTACCACATACATACACACATATAAATTGAACGATACACAAACTCATACACGAATTACACAAAATATTTAAAAATCACAATTTTGCGAATGTCAGAACGAACGGACGTGTCCACCCTCGCCGAATTTCATAATCATTAAAATTTTAAATTAATTAATCCCCGAAAATCGGAACTTGTTCTATTTTATATACATATTCTATTGGAAAAAGTGGTGAGTGCAGCGGTTTAAAGAAGTGCAGCTCCCTTGCGCAGTGAACCCCTCAAGCTAATTTTACTAACCATAAACCAAAACAATAAACTCAACGAAAAAATCCACAAACAAAAACAATAAACGCAACGAAAATTAAACCAAATATTTTGAAACAAACATGTGTACATACATATTTATCTGGGAGCACAGGAAATACTTTGAACAAAGGAAGAGGACAAATTCAGCAAGGGAACTGCACAGAGGAAAAACAACAAAGCAAGAATCCTAAAGCCCTTGCATATATCACGGTGAGTTGTATCATTCATATTATTTTCAATTTTATACACAAATTTATATATATGTACATATATGTATACATACATACACATATGTACATATTCGCTTAGGAAATTAAAACACCTACAACCAAAACAGTATACTAAATCTGCTCTACTTCTATGCTTATATGTATTTCGTGTATTAAAATACAAGTAATTAGAAAGCAATAAATTAATGTATTCAAGTGGACAGTTGCAAATTTTCCGGCAATACCCCTCTGCTTGTATTACAAACAGTAGAAGGATTGCATAAACAAATAAGCAGCACAATAATATAAATACTGCAAATAAAAAGCTCTATATAAATATGTACTATCACACAATGAAATAACTACAAGAACTCCTTATTGACATGTTTGCGCCTAACACAATAAATGTCCTTGCATACATTACCGGCTCAATATTTTCCCGCCAGTCATATAGGTACACACTTACATACCTACATATGTATTAACTCCCGTTCTCGGTGCCTAAAAGAATAAACGAATATGCATACGTACAACATATGTACTTAGTAGTACGTCAAGGTTGGTTCTAAAACCTTTGGTCTAAAACCACTGCTAGCTGGTGTACCGCAACGATCAGTCCTGGGTCCACTATTATGCAGTCAATATATAAATGGCGTATTCTACTCGTATGCATGCCAGTATGTACATATGCATGCGTAAGCTGATGACATTCAACTGTAGGCATCATGAAATCATGAGGGTACGGGTGACATCTGTGTAAAATTAAATAACGACTCAAAATCCATTTCTGAGAAATGATCTGTGTCTAAACAGTGATAAATCGATTGTACTGCCAATATCTAAAAGACGTATTAATTTTTCAAGTATCCCTCCTTTATATGTATATTGTTGATAAGTGTCTAAGACTTGTGTCAAAAGTGGAAAATCTTGGGTTTATCATTAACTCAAGCCTAACATGTGATGATCATGTGAACTTGATAATCGGCAAAGTGTACGATATTTTGAGAAATTTGCGAATGTCCGCAACATTTACACCAGTACATGTTAGGAAAAAGCCTGCAGTACAACTAATAATGGCGATCATATGCTATTCCGAACTAGTATAGAGCAAACTGTAGTGCGATTCACTAACTTTAAACGGTACGACAATTGTTATTTTTAGCGGCAATATTTGCCGTTTGCACTAACGATTGTGCGATTCACTAACTTATTCTTAACGACACTTAACAGCTGTTTCGTTGTATTTATTCAAAGTGATAAAGAGTGACATCTCTGTCAAACTAAATGTCAAAATAAGAGAAAAGCACAAAGAGGAATAGAAAAAAAACAAAAAAATGCCTGCTGCCAAATATAAATTTGAGCGATTTTGTTATATTTCATTAAAGTGGAATGGATATTAGTTTGTTTCAAACTACAAACACTTAAAATTCTTTATATACATATGTATATTGCAATGATCCATTGTAGCAGAATTCCGGACTCTTCTATGAGTGTTTTGTTAGAATAGTCATCAACTCGACTCCAAGGAATATGCGGAATAACCTGCAAATATGCCATGGTTATCGTTTTCAAACTTCGCGTTGTGCTCCAGCGTATTTAGGATTTACATACATATATTTAATTTTTTTTTTATTATAATCATTTATCTATATATTAAAACTAAACTATATTTCTGTTTTTATACATGGATCCTTGTAAAAGCTTGCTTTTACCATTAGCATATTAATTGAATGGTTGATGTGGTGGTTGGCATAAGTCTCCTCATGATTCCTTGGTGGCAAAATTGATATGTGCGTGGAATCGACGGCTCCAATACTGCCTCCCACAAAGGGAGACGACGCCGAAGCAAACGTTTCTTTAGCAGAATGGCGTTCCACTTGGGTCATAGGAAACCTCACTTTCTGGTGAAACAACGAATCATTGATTGTATCCGTTACCCGATGAATGCCGGCTTACGGAAAACTGGCTCATGGATATTCCCCATTGTTCACCTACGAGTCGATGATAGCAACCAGTTGCGAAGAACCTTAACGCCGCTAGAACCTACCATTATAAAAGTAAAATTTAAAATTGCATACAGGCTTAAAGATTACTCGAGCTACCTGTTTCTCAGTTGATATTGCTGTTATTCTAGATCCTCTTATTTGGTTATCAAGCTGATAAATTAGGTTTTCAGCCAAGTCTGGAGTTAACCGATACAGTTTTTGAAAGTCTGTTGCATTTAGATGAAAGGGATTGTCCACATCTCGGAGTAAACGTCGATCCACTGTTGGAGCGCTTACTTCTTCATCACCTCGTGATAAATCATATACCAAATATTTAAACGACATTATTTAATGTTCCTTTTTTAATTACAAGAAAACAAATCACTGAATTTAAAATTTTTCTTTTATTTAAATTGAAATCACGAATTTCACTTTTCTCGATTGAGTTAACAACATAAAATTTGTTGTCGTTTAGTTTTCGGTCATCGACTAGCTAACATCAACAGCTGATTCGGCGAATGCGAAAATCGTTAAAAAAAATGGCTACTGAATAGCAGGGTCGCTAAAATTTTGGTTAAGTTGAGTTAACCAAACGAATATCTTTAAAATAAGTTAGTGAATCGCACTACTGAGTTCTATATCTGCTCATAAAATCAATGTAGCATTCAACAACTTCACACGGTACGCGTTCGGCTTAGCGAAATTTGACCACATCTCCGGTTGGAGATCACGATTACTGGGCTGCGAAATCGAAGAATACTTGAAAGCCAAGAACTACATTTTTCTCTGTCGCCTTATTATGTACAAGGAGTCTAGCTATCTCTATGACAAACTACTTTTCCGTAAGTCAGCTAGAATTAAGGACTTGATAGTACCAAGTTACCATTATCTTTGTGCGTATTTTCGTTAAAATAAATTTATGGTACCTAGTTATGAGTTTTGCAATCTACATATTTAACTTATAGCCGTTATGTTTATCCGTTGTCTTATTAATTGACTGCACTTTTTTATAAAACTTAGTCTTAATAATTTCAACTCCTTCATTTTATTTTAGTTTTAATTTTACTTAAAAGATCGCAGATCTTATTGTGCTAATATCTTGGTAATAATAAATGATATGAAATGACCTGTGTAATGGAAGTCACAAATTGAAATCTTGCGAAAAGTTAAAAAAAATTTACAGTAAACGAAAAAAACAAATTCCTCAGAACCAAAAAACTTTGTACGAATTGTTTGTCACATTCTCACATGTGCAAAGACTGTGAGAGCAATTTGAATTGCGTTTACTCTCATAAAAGACACCACTCGATGCCTTTTTTATAAGCTTCCGAAGCACATTCCAAAGTAACGGCAACTCAAAAAAAGCTACGGGACTAATTGCAACAGCAAGAATCCCGAAAATGTTTAGGAAGAACCATGCTGCTCAAAAGCAAAAAAAACATGCAAACGCTTCATTCGGAAAATGAAAGCAAGATATTACTACCCACAGCAGTCATCTCCATCGAACATACAGAAGGGCTGTTCAACCTTAGGGCTTTTATACATCAAGGATCCAACGATCGTTTATATCAACCAGGGCCCAAAACAGATTAAAACTGCCAGTCCAAAATGCTAATTTTGAAATTTCGGGAATGGACGGAAGAGTAGTTCAAAACTCAAATCAAATTTGCTCACTTACCCTAATTTCCCCCGCAGCAGACAAAAGAATAAAAGCTTAAGCAATAGTTCTGCCGCAACTTACAAATATGCATCCAAGCTATCACATAAATACCAAGCATTGGCAAAAGTTTTCGCATCTGAAACTAGGAGATCCCAACTGCAGGCCCCCCCCCCATTTGCAAAAAAGTTACTAACGATTTCAGAAATTCAAATCCCTCGATCGGAAAATTTCTCGCCCAATTATCAAGTTGAATTGCACGGCTTTTGTGACGCCACTCAAAAGACATATTGTGCTGCTATATATGTGCGCACCCAACACGATGATCAAATAGCACGATGGCCAAGTCGCACCGCTAAGGGCAGTAAGCCTACCACGGCTTCAACTGTGCGGTGCACTCCTACTTGAAAAATTAGCCTCAACTGTGCAAGCTTACTTAAGCTTGAGCAATTGCAAATTATTCCGAAATCGTTCTAACTTAGATTGAAACCAGCTTATATGTCAAGCTTATATGTTCCAATTTATAAACCGCCTCAAAAACAAGGTTAAGGAAATGCCCAACACCCCAAGGCATGCACCACTTCATTAAGACTTACAAATGGCTAAAATATACCTGATTACTGGTAATCAGACCCGCTATTACGGCCGTGAAAAAAAACTTTTAACGGGATCAAAGCCAATAGATAAAAAGAGACCTCTCTTAGTGGTCAACCCCTTTTTAGATTCGTGCCAATGAACATCTAGCAAGCTCCAGTTTGAGCTATAACGAACGGCACCCCATAATAGTTAGATCCCGACAAATCCCCCTTTGTCGCATGAACTTTTTACATTTATTGATGCTACAAGCCGAACATCGTCTCATACAACAAATGATCTGACAAGAGTTCTATATCCCAAGATTTAAAGGAATGCATTTACCTGTGTAAAGTTTTCACTTTACATAAGCAGAGGATGCGCACGTAGATTATGGCAGCTCTACAACCTGAACGCTGCAAATTTCACTCTGCCCTTCACCATCACAGGTGTCGACTTTTCGGGTCCTTTTCAGATAAAGGGCTCTATTTTAAGGTCGTCCACCTTCACGAAGGGCTATGGGACCGTTTTTGTATGTTTAATAATAAAAGAGGTTCGTCTTGAGTTATGTTCGGATCTGGCAACTGCGGCTTTTTTCGCGGCATTTGACGCGGATTTTCGTCAAAAATCATTAGCCACAATGGAAAACCCTTTGTCGGAGCTCAAAGGGCCACTGAAAAACAATTTACCCAATTAACAAAGGAAGTCTCACCTGAAATCATTAGAAAATATGCACCCCAAAGCGTTAGTTGGCAATTTATTCCTCCAAACGCTCCACATATGGGTGCACTATGGGAATCATTAGTGCTGGCGATTCAAAAGTCCCTTACGAAGAATTTACTACATTATTAGCTTGAATCGAAGCCGTTTTAAACTCACGGCCTCTCTCTACACTGGGCATTTTCCTAGAAGCGCTCCACTTCTAGCCATTTTCGTAAATCGATGGGAAATAATTTAAATTCAGTTGCCGATAGAGAGAAAAATATTTAAAACACCTCTATGAAAGATATCGATGGAAAAACACTTAGGGCACGCCATAGGTTTTTGAGTGTGTCCTGATTCACGACAAATGTCTCCCCCTACAGAATGGCGGCTCGGCCGCATAGAGAACGTACATCGCGGTTCCGATGGTCATATCTGAGTAGCAGATCTACGTACGCAAACCGGCATGCTAGTTTAGTTATGCTTCATACCAACCATCTGCAATATGGACTACGCAAATACCGATAAATACAACCGCTTAATCGAAAGAAAGACGTGAATAAATAAACCAAACCCTAAAATGAAAAAAGAGTAACGATCTCAAGATTTTCTTATTCAAATTCAGCCACGTTGCTTAACCCAAGCACCCATGCTTATACTCGCATCCATACACTTAACTAAAGTCCTATTTTCTCCCCTTTAGAATAATTTGGACGCGGAAATGGTTGACGCACCCATCAACATCATTCGTTCGGCCATCACTGTGCCCCGCACTGTGGTAAAACCAGGCGCAACTCCTCGCTCTACACCACGTACCGTGACGCCACCGGCTGCAGCACCTAGCCGCATCGCAGCTTGTCCAGCAACAATTTCGACATCACTTCCAGGATTAGAAGCTACCACCGACGACCGGAAGTGGTTCATGGCTTCCGATGCCCGCTATGCCGTCAGTTACTCCAGGTGTACTCTGCACTATTTTTATGATAGGAGAATTCAGCCGTTGTAGCGTCAGCAGGTAGCACAGGCACGTGGGTACTGCCTGGCGCTAACACACACAGCGACGTGCGACTCCAGCGTCATGTGCCAGCTGTATGATAGACCGCACCACACCCTGCTGCATCGCACACCCAGACGTGCCGCACCAACTACATTAGTACGTCACAACACTGTTCGGCGACACCCAATCACACTCCGCGACAACGACGTCCACATACCCACCCACACTATCTTTCTTGGAACAACGTTGGAGCACGGTACCGTTCTACGAAAGGAATCTTTAATGGATGTATTGGAATGACTTGGGTTGACCGGGATACTATGGCTGGCACCCATAGCTCCGACGCTCTCCTGACCATTAGCCAGAAGCTTTTTGGGTTTAATTTGTGCTTTTTGCTGCGTTTTTCATATTCGGTCCTACGAGTTTCCAGTGAACGGGTTTGCCCACCCCGGCATTACCAGCGTACCCGGGTAAGGCACTTGAGTTACAGCCGACCTCGTCCAGTCAACGGTGAGGACCGTTAGTGACTAATTAAATATACACTACTAGCCATACAGCTCTCAGCATGGGTACCGCAACACCTTAGGTTAAAGCGTTTGTACCTGTAACGCAACTTTATTATACAACCTCCGCATATTTACTTATATATTCTGGTTGTAATCTGATTTTTGCAGCACAATGATATGAAAACCACTGCAATTTATTCAGCTCGCGGCCAGATTTTTATTAAGGGAATAATTGAGAAAACAACGATTTTTCAAAGTGGTAGCTGCTATTTCGGAGATCACTACATCTCCTCATCAGACTTCTTTCTTTCTAGAATTTGCTAGGGTTTGCTAGGCGAGCATGCAACCACTCCGCCACGCTAACCGAGTAAAAATGGTTTGTTTTCTCATTATCCCTATCTCCAACCATACCGCTATTAAGAGTGACATCGCCAGTATGTGCTCAACAGCGTAGTCGGTATTTTTGTGTCATAAATCTATAAGTTTTTTGTCCTAGTTATAGTTAGCTTTAAGGCGTGCTCGTTCTTATTGCAATTGTTATATTGTTTTGGTCTTATATATTTGGAAACCGGTGTAATTTGGTGAGCTCGATGCCAGATTTGTATGTAGGGAATAATTGAAAACACAACGATTTTTCAATGTGGTAGAAGCGATAGCTGCTATTTCGGAGATCACCACATCTTCTTATCAGACTTCTTTCTTTCTAGACTTTGCCAGGCTTTGAACCATGGTACACGCAGTTGCTAGGCGAGCATGCAACCACTAAACAAATTATATTGGTTTCCTAACATATAAGTCCAAAACAATATAACAATAGCACAATTTTATTTTAAATTTATTTCGAACTTTGTTTTTTATTTCGTACGTACCTATTGTGATATTCGTCATCCTAAAGATGCTTCAGGTGATGATCCTATCCCTCCCGACTAACGATTGCAGGGTTGTCTAGTTCAAGGACGCGGCCCTTCAAGACAATTGTTAATGTCCCGGAATGAGGAGTCCTGGAGATGAGGCAAGAACGTGGAGGCACCCGAACCGGATTCAGAGCCGGAACTCTCCAACGCTGAAATTAGTGTCTCCTCCCATGCAAACTTCGCACCACCAAAGCACAGGATGTTTGCGGAGGAGGAACTGCTTCACTACGAAGAGGAGCGCGAAGTTAGCGTAAACCTCCACAGACGTAAAGCAGATCCAACTGCTCCTCTAGGTCGTCTCACTAAAGGCGACGTTGTATTGTACTCATACAGGAACAATGGGCCCGCAGCTCAAGAAACTGTGGGTTGAGTGCCACGTGTTTTAAGCTGTTCGTGAAGCGCGGGAAAGGTAAAATTAGAGCATGCGTTCTGGTTAAAGCAGATTTTAATATCCTTATTTTAACCAATAACAGTGATGGCGTCGTCACGGTTATCCTTGTGGACCTAAGAGGCACTCCCATCGTGCTTGTATCGGCATATATGTTTTATGACAGTGAGCAATTTTTTCGGTGCAGAGCTTCGTTACTACCACCACCAAAGTTGAAGCACAGACCTAAAAAGAGACCCTCTTATATGTAATAGAGGTATGAAGACCACGTCATTTCCAAACCCCGTAAGGAAGTATTAGATATTACTCTATGCAGTGTTAGCTTATATGAGTTAATTGAAAGTTGACGAGTTCTAGATGAACACTCCATCTCTAGCCATCGTTACGTTGAAATTGTACTAAATTTTTCCCCGTTTAGCTCAACATAAAAACCCAAGATTGGAGCTCTTATGAGAAGTTGTTTGAGGATAAGTTAAGAAGCCTAAGCCTCAAAGAATCCAATTGCACCGGGGATGAACATGGTTAACGTGTTTACATTGACCTGCAAACGTACACCAAATTGGTGGTCGCATGAGCAAGGCTCACTTCGAATGGCAGGGGTACAAACAGCTGTTCAGAGCCAATAAAAAATCCTTAAGGGAGGCAAAGTGATATTCGGCGAGAAGGTTCTGTCTTGGCCTTGAGTATGCCTGGCTAAGGAAGTCTATCTTGGGATCCTCTAAGCCGATAGGTCTACTCTAATCTACTGAGACCGCACACCATAGCTTGCTCGGTTATATTGAGAAGTCTCTCACTATTAAGGATTTCTGTATCGTAGATAGCGCCCAGACATAGAAGGCGTTTTGTTGCACATGCTGATGACGTCGCAAGTGGTCCAACCGCTGCGGGCTCAGGGTAAACTCAAGCAAAGCGGTAATTCAACACGCAATCCGGTTGCCAACAAAATCGTTTTTTCGTTTTGTGCCACCGGAAAGACCCTAACTAAACTACATAATTCTTCTATTCTTGGGAACTTAGTAATAAAGTAAATTCTTTCACTCTTTTAAAAATATTTCAAATTAGAATTACTTACAATACCGCTTATGATTACATTAGAAGTGTACTCAGTGATCAATATTTTTGAAATTTCCTCCATATCTAGAATTATACGATTAACAACATTTGACTACCCCAAAACTATTGAGTAGATGATATTGTCCAGATCTGTTATTAATGCTTGTCAACTTCAGTTGCCTCCGTAAGCTTATTGGTATGTTGCTGTATTTGGGTATTGATGAAAAATTTACGGTCATTGGTTTCCAGAAGTGCTTGTTCCCTGTATTTTACTTAATTAAAATCGTCAAAATCTATTGTACCAGCTATGTATGTACTTCAGAGCAGTATCAATTATGTTTATGCTCCGGTTATGCCTGCGGTGAATTTGTACAGTGTCAAGTAATCGATAAATTTAATCTATATCCGCTTGAAGAGTTTTTGTGATTGTGGGAAAACGTGAAATATGTATTCAGTTTCCCGCAAGACATTGCGATAGTTTGTCAGATTGGTACAGTGCGTTAAATAATAGTATTTGTCTCATATTGCTACCCTCCCGTCAATTATTGCAACATTTCTCCAGGGCGGGATCGTATCGGAGTTTTACCTAATTCTGGTTTGGCCGGATGCCGTTGATATTTAGCATCTTTACAAGTTTTGCAGTTTACTGCAATTTCCCTTAATTTTTTCCGCATGTTCGGAAAGTAATAGTCATTAAGTACCTGTTCTATATTCTCCCGGAGAGAACTATGTGCCACACTGTGTTCCATTACCAATATTTCATTTTGATCATCTTCTTTAAAAAATTTCATTAACTTGCTTCATTGTGTGGCGAAATTTTATTGACAGGAATTTCTTTATAATCTCATCCAGAATTTTCCCTACAGTAGGCAAATCGCAATGAATACCATTAACAACATCAGGATTAACGAACTCATTAATCAATGGCATAATATCCTGAATATTTTTAAATGTAATTTAAAAATTTAAAAATGATTTTTGTAACCTTGGTTGTGGTGTTACCTTTCTCCAAGATTATCTGATTTCGATATGAATTCACAGGGGTTTCCACCACTGGAATTACTTCCATTCGAGATGTGGAATCCTCTGAATGCTCTATTGCATTAAGATTATCCTTACTTGCAAGAAGATTACCCAGGACTTATAAAAAAATTCAGGCGAAAACATCTCAGGAAAAGCCCTTCGTCGCTTTAATTTTGTATTCGGATTATTATCAGAAACCGAAAAGGTCAAAGGCTGATGGTCAGTGAAAATATTCACCCATCTTACACCATAAAAATAGTTTCATAATTTCTGAAGTGCCCACACAATTACCAAAAGTTGCCGCTCATTAGTGGCGTAATTCTCTTCGGTGGTCGATAACGTCCTGGAAATCATTGTTATCGGTCTAACTCCTTACGATAATGCGGCATCAACTGCGTGTGCTGATGCGTCGGTGGTTAGGTCAAATGGCTCACTATAATTGGGATATAGCAGAAGTACATCCTCAGAGGACCAGATTCTTTTAACTTTTCCAGAGGCTAAAATTCATAACATTTCTTGATTGAATAGCCCCACATGACCATTGTCAGCTCTTAAATACCTTGTGGGGGGTTTCACAAAGCTTATTTGGACTCTCGGAAACTTTAGAATGCTCCACCAATATAAGTGAAACCCTCGTGCAACCCTTTGGTACAGTTTTGTTTACATCCCAACAATCATAACATTGTAATTTATCTTTACTACCTTTATAATTCAAGGTTCCTGTTTTCAAGTCCATCTTTGCATCGACATCCTTTGAAAAGTCAAATCCGATAATACCATGGAAATTTTTAGACCCTGAAAGGAGATAAAAAGACGAATTCCTACCGAAAAAAATGTATCAAACACCTTTCGTTGATATCAGCAATACCCTGTAAAGATTTAACAATGAAAGATTTGTCAATTTTCGATATTTCTTTTAAATTTACATTAGGTTTAATAACTAATCATTTTAGCGGAGTGACATCTGTCTATAAAATTAACTTCTTTGAAGAAATCATTTTGGGACGCAACCCCAAATAAATTATTGTCGACCGAATTCTGGATTAAGAGGTTAATTCTTTGTATTTTAGGAATATGATTTCTACCACTTTCACGCTGTCTCTTAACTCTTCCCCTTTGCTGAAATTGTTGGTTATTGTAAGCTATCGGCCTTTGGTTCAAATGTTGGGATGACTGACGAGTCCAGGGGGAATCCTGTTGTGCTCTCCAATTCTGGTTAATGCTCGTTCTCTGCCCAAAATATGGGATCGCTCTATGTAGAGGCTGTCTATGAGCCTGTTCATAATGAGGAGAATGATGCGGAGCAAATGTCCTTCCACTATTTTGTCCAACGAGAGAAGCTTCGTTCCTGTTGGAAAAGAAGTTCGCAAATGAATATCGAGCACGATTTGCTTCCAATTCCTGAGTGCTAAGACACTTGGCATTTCTATCGGCTGCGATGAAAACATTGCCTCGCACAGTTTCTTCCTCATACCGGATATGAAAACCTTTAGCGTATCCTGCCTATACTTCTGACATAATGACTTAATAAGGGCACTGTTGCCTTCACTCAACATGATGGTTTTATTTACAATCAACGTCAGTTTCTTTTCAACTTCATCGTAAAATCCAGCAATTGACAACCTTCTTTGTCGAAGAGTTCCATCTCCTCAAGTGTTTGTTAAGTCTAGTCTACCGATAATCGCCTTAAAAATTGAGCACTGTATTGAACGAGGATAAAACCAGATCGGCCGAACCAACTATTCTGTTTCTAATAATTCTACCGCCTAGTAATGTCTAGAACTATTTTCATAACTTTCAAACAATTTATAGGCAGAGAATGCAGCCTGCATAACGCGAACCTTCATCACTGAACTCAGACAAGGATTTTATTATTTCAAGGGACTCTTCACATCGAACGGTCTGGTCAATAGTCACTGGTCGGTACACCGTCACTTCTGCTGGAGCCTCTAAAACTCTCAACCTTTCCGTGAATTGCCCAATAGTCCTCCCGAATGCTGCTCTAGTCCTGTCCGTAGCTGTGGAAACTGTCGCGTCAACTGATCATTTTTACGGCTTTTTACTTTTTTTTAAACACTGGATACTGCCTTATTAGGAAAATTTCAGATTACCTCTAAGCACGAATTCGATTTAAGGTTTTCACTTAATATTGACACAGGATACTTACATACAAAAATTATTAAACATTCTCATTAACTGAATCGCAGAATTACGTTCAAGTTGTCCGTCTGACCGTAAGTGATTTCGTTCGATCTCGTCCTTTTATTCCAACCGTCTTCACTTTAAATTTAACTGCACAATTCTCGAAGAATCGTCAACTTGTTATCAAAATAAGCGAAAACCACAAAGAGGAATAGAGATAAAACAATCGAATGCGTGCTGCCAAATATAAATTTGAGCGTTTTTGTTATAATTCATTATAGTGAAATAAGATACTAGTTTATTTCAAACTACGAACATTTATAATTCATTTTATATATTGCAATGTTCCATTGTAGCAGAATTCCGGACTCTCCTCTGAGTGGTTTGGTAGAATAGTCATCAACTTTTGCTCCAGCGTATTTAGGATTTACCTATATTTACATTTTTTAATTCAAATCATTTATCTATATATTAAAACAACTATATTTCTGTTTTTATACTTGGATCTTTGATAAAAGTTCCCTTATACCATTTGCACATTAATTGATTGGGAGATATGGTGGTTGGCATAAGCCTCCTCATGATTCTTTGGTGGCAAAATTTGAATTATGCGTACAATCGACGGCCCCAATAGTGCATCCCACAAAGGGAGACCTCGCTGAAGCAAACCTTTCTTTAGCAGTTTGGCGTTCCACTTGGGTCTTAGGAAACCTCATTTTCTGATGAAACAATGAATCATTGATTGCATCCGTTACCCGATGTGTGCCAGCTTACGAATATCTGGCTCATGGATATTCCCCATTTCTCACCTACGGGTCGTTGATAGCAACCAGTTGAGAATAATCTCAAAGCCGTTAGAACCTACCAATATAAAAGTAAAATTTTAAATTGCTTACAGGCTTAAAGATTACATGACCTACCTGCTTCTCAGTCGATTTTGCTGTTATTTTGGAGCCTCTTATTTGGTTGTAAAGCTGAGAAATTGGGTCCTCAGTCGAGTCTGGAGTTAACCGATACAGCTTCTGAAATTCTATTGCATTCAAATGAAAGGAATTGCCCACATCCCGGAGTAAACGTCGGTCCACTGTCCGAGCGCTTACTTTTTCGTCATCTCGTGATAAATCATAAGCTAGATAATCAATGAGCATTATATAATGTTCCTTCTTTAATTTCAAGAAAACAAATCACCGAATTTTAAGTTTATCTTTTTTCGATTGAATTGAATTTTTCTTTTCTGGATTGAGTTAACAACATTAAATTTGTTGCCATTTAGTTTTCGGTAAACGACTAGCTAACGCAAAAAATAGCTGTTGCTATAGCTTTGCAGTTATTTACTCAAGTTAATATTAAAAAAGAAATCCCAAGAATTCTGAAAAAAAAATTCGAAAAACCACAAAGTTTAAAGAAACGGAATTTCAAATAGTTGGAAAGAAAAACATTTTATTGCAGCTATAAAATTAAGAAATTCGCAGGAATCCCAAAACTTCTGTAAAAAACCAATTTAAAACTAAGTATTAAAACAGTTTAATTTTGAGCAGCTACAACTCAGCATATTTTTAAACAAGCTCTACACGTTTCATGTCTGCTCTTTCGAACAAGATACGCAATGATCGCATTTAACAGTTAACCAAAAAAAAACCCACAAATATCGTTATCTGAAAACCCTACTCAGAAGTTACATACTAACTACCAATATACCTGCATTTTTTTAATTTGTTCCCTGTAAAGCAATGCAATTAAAAAAGTTCGGCACTCAAAATACATTGCAGAATTGATCCTCGAAATAGTGGTGTAAATTTTTGTTTAATCGGTATACTATATTGAAATTAAAATGTATTTTTCTTTAAATGAAAAAATAATGATTTCATAGTTAATATATATTTGAATATTTTTAAATAATTGGAAACAGACTGCTGAAACCAGTAGTTGGTAACTAGACTAGTTTTAAAACAGCTGGAAAAATTTAATCTTGATGTTTTTTCTATTAAACACATTTAAACGTAGTTACAATGAAATGAAGAGTAAGATAATTGGCTTGCTCCACACAGCACATTAAAAAGTAGGTACAATCAAATGAAGAGTCAGATAATTGACTTACTCCTAAATAGGACATCGCCCTGTTAATAAAAATAATTTCAACCACTTGTAGTTGGTAAAAGGGTAGTTTTTAAATTGCTTTTAAGTAGTTCTACTTCCGACAGCGATCCTTCAGATCCAAGGTCAATTATATTATCGAGCAATATACTTTATTTTTTTTTTTTGCTAAAATTTTTCATTGGAAGGTGCTTTTACGGGGCGGGTACCAAGCCCAGCGCACAACCAGATTCTGGGGATTTCTTGATTTAGGGCACATTTATATAGCGAGGCGCTTGCTCCAAGCCAGACGCCTGCTCGCAGCCGCACCTACTGATAAACAGACGCTGCAAAAAACCCTGTTCAGGTTCTGTCCAGCGTATTGTGTGAACGACTGAAGGCCACCGTAAACGAACTGATTGGACCTTATCAGTGTGGCTTTATACCCGGAAAATCTACCACCGATCACATATTCACGATACGCCAAATCTTGGGAAAGACCCGAGAAAGAAGAATAGACACACACCATCTTTTTGTCGATTTCAAATCCGCTTTCGCAAGTTGCCTATTTGCCGCATTGTCTGAATTTGGTATCCAAACAAAACTATGTAAAATGACGCTGAGAACACCACCAGCTCCGTCAGAATCGGGAAGGACCTCTTCGAGCCGTTGGAAACCAAACGAGGTTTCAGACAAGGTGACTCTATTTCGTGCGACTTCTTTAGCCTTATCTTGGTAAAGATAATTCGAGCTGCAGAGTTGAACCGTTCGGGCACTATATTTTATTAGAGCGTGCAACTTCTGGCATATGCTGATGATATAGATATCATCGGCCTCAACAACAGCGCCGTTACTTCTGCCTTTTCCAAACTGGATAAAGAAGCAAAACGTATGGGTCTGGTAGTGAACGAGGGCAAAACAAAGTACCTCCTGTCATCAAATAAACAGTCAGCCCACGCGCACTGTTGACAATTACAATTTCGGATGAAACGGCCCTTTATTGAAAAAAAAGTTCCACATTTAAGAAAAAACTACTATTCACCAATCTACCCAGCTATTTGACGAGGATATATGATATTGGGTATATACTATTTTTTTTAGATTAAGATATAAAGATATATGTAAGCCCCGTGCTTTTGGGTAATATAATACCAGTTCAATTATTAAAAAAATATGTATTTGTTTGCGCAGCAAAGCATAGGCACGCAATTATAACATTATTTTGAAACGCATTTATTTGCCTAATTAAGTTATTCGTAACAAATCGGTCATATTTCCTCCACTAAATACAAACATCCTACTTCGATGTATTAAATGCCAACACAACACACATACGGCTTTACGATAGTAGCAGCAGCGATCGTTTCTACAGAATTAAGTAGTCGGGAGCGGACGGAGCCATGGCTCTTGACAGCGGTGAGTGCCTAGCAGCATCGGAGAAACTGATAGGCACCAGCAGAATGGCAAGTAGCTCTCATCATAAACGGAGAGATTGACGCTCAGCGCCACGTGTGTTAGAAGCTCGGGATGCTACTCTCAGCTGCAGCGGTTCGTGACCTTCGACTTAGTCTTGCCATATGTTCAGTTACAAAGCTCACAACGCATACAAAGAGGACAAATTCGCAGAAAAAAGTGCCGATATTTTTTATTATAATTTGTATGTAGTGTCTACTCATAGATAATAATCAGTTCAATATTTGCTTCCGCTTATGAACAATGGAGTAGCGAGCTAAAGAAAATCGTATTTTGGTGATTGCTTTACATAAGTGTGGAAAAAGCGCAAGTTAAATTTATGGGCTTCTCAAAAACTTAATATTTTGAGAATGTTTGTTTATCGCACTATTGATCGATTTCCCAAACGTCTACAGTTGATGACAGAAAGAGAAGTCGTTGTCCTCGCGTGGTTCGAATCCATTCAGTCATAAAAACAGTTTGCGAGCGTATTCGCAGAATTCCCCTTAGAAAACAGAAAATGATGTCGAGGGAAATGGATATATTGACCAGATCAATGTCAAGACTTATTCGAGATGATCTCCACATGAAAGCCTACCGCCGGTCAACTGGTTATCTTCTGACAACGCGCTTGAAGCAAATTAACTATGGTATTAAGAAAGTATCGTTTTTACAGGCGTGGTAAAACAGTTAAGCAATACTCTGTTTGATGGAGAACATTGGTCGTGACCTAAATCCATTGGACTACAGTTTGGGATCAGAGTACCTCACAGAAATTTGGAAAAACTCCATTTTATTTATACACCAGCTGTCAGAGCGAACTCATTAAAATATATGCTTCCCCCTTGTGCGTAGTAAAGATAAACTCTAGACATATGTATTTAATTCCTAAGAGCTAATAAGACACCTGTGGGTAAACACGCAAGACGTTTAAATGCACCAACCTTTGACGATGTCGCCGCTGTTGCAGTTGCGGAAAATATTGAATTCTATGATCTACTTTTCTCTCCTTTTTACATTTTCCACAAGTTTACAAAAGCTTTTCCCTAACCTTGCAAAATAAATACAGACCAAATTTATAAAAATTTGTACAGAGCAACGTGTCTTGGGTCAGCTTGTCTTACATAAATCCTATATTTCAGGCTACAGTAAGACATGAAGTCTTTTTAATATACATATTTAACAATTAAATAACAAAAATGAAACTTAAATTAGTTAAACTTTTGCTAAAAATATACTAAATTTAAGGCTAAAAAACAAATACAAAATTGAGAAAAGTAAGTGATAGTTTAAATAGCTGAGACGAAGTGAAGGAAATGGAAAAGTTTTTACACAAAAATATTTGTGACTGTCATTTTGAAGCATATAGCAGATTTAATTGACACTGGTAAGGAATTCCACAGTCTGACTACACTAACAACGAATAATCTGGAGACAGTTAATGTTTTATACTTTGGAACAACAATGTTATGTGTGCGAGATGACTGAACAAAGTTCAATTTTTGAAAAAGATAGCCAGGCTTACAAAATCTTAATATTTTAAATATAGGGGTTTCCAATAGGAACGCTACAAAAGCTTTTTTTAAATAAAACAAAAACGGTTTGGGATATGAATTAAATTCTTTATTCCTGTGAAAGTACATTCGATGCCATTATGTATGGAACTTGATCTCTTTTGCATGGGCACCACGGGCACGCTTGCAGAAGTCCAGACGCTGAACCAAATTTTCGACGGTTTTCAAGCAGAAATCAGCCGATACTGCTGCAATTTCACGTTCGATATTCGTACGAAGTTCATCAATCGTCGCTGGCTTGTTGGCATAGACCATAGACTTGACTTAGCCAAACAGGAAATAGTCTAACTGCGTCAAATCGCACGACCGAGGCGGCCAATTGACTGGGCCATTTCGTGAGATAACACGTTCACCAAACTTGGTTTTCAATAAATCGATTGTTACATTCGATGTGTGGCTTGTGGCGCCGTCCTGTTGGAACCACATATTGTACAAGTCCATATCATCCAATTCGGGCACAAAAATATTCGGTTATCATAGAGCGGTAGCGATTCCCATTCACAGTAACGTGCCGGTCTTGATCATCACCGAAGAAGTACGGCCCAATGACGCCGCCGGCCCATAAACCGCACCAAACCGTAATTTTTCCAGGATGGAATATTGACTTATGGAGTACGTGTGGATTGCTGCCTGTCTAATAATGCATATTTTGCTTATTGACGAAGCCATTCAGCCAGAAATGACGACGACCATAAATTGGACGTAGCGCTCTTAAAGTAAAGGCCATTGACTCCGAATTTCGGTAGTAAATTTTAATAATTTCGACTCGTTGTTGGATCGTATATCTTTCCATGATGAAATGGCAAACCTTACTGAAGAGAAATGTGAAAAGAGCGGGGAAAAATATGGCGTCGTTTGCTGTCACTATCGGTCTACTTTTGTAGCGTCCCTATAAATAAAATATTGCGAACATTGAAGTAATTTTAAATGCAAAGACCAAATATGTTTTTAGTATATAGCGAAATGTGATCATACTTTCTTTTAAATATGGGAATCTGGCAGCTTTCTTTAGACCTAGATTTAATGTATTTTTAGACTCGTAATCAAGATTACTTTATACCACTTCAGAGTATGATATTTGAGGAACGATAAGGGTCTTTACAAGTTCAAGTTTTGTATCGATCGGTATAGAATAACAAGTGTGCCATAAGTTTCTTAGTGTATAATATACCTTTGATATGGCATAATTAACGTGACCTGTGCAAGTCAAACGTGAGTTTACTTTAATCCTAGGCTTGTGACTATTGATTTAAATTTGATCTCTGTTTCCTTCAGAAAAATTGGTGATAAGCTAGTCAAGAGAGTTATGCGATACAGGTAGTGCTTGGGTTTTGGACGCGTTTCAATAATGGTCGTTTGTTTTGGTCCGGACAGATATTCTCCTTAGGCCATCATTCAGTCTAAACACTAAGTCTTCACCAAGGCCAATTCTACGTGAATAGTATATCTGAGTATCGTCAGCATATAGGTGAAAAGTGGCATTTTGATAGTAATGGATAATGCCATTCACAAAAGCAAAATTTCGTATAGGACCCAGAATTGATTCTTGAGGTATACCAGAAGAAAGTATACTATAATTTTGCTTGAAAACCGAAACAATGTTTCAATTTCAAAACCAAAATATCATGTTCTACCATATCAAAAGCTTTAGAGAAGTCCAGAAGTACGAATATAGTAAGTTGTTTGCTATCAAAGGCAGGGCGAAAGTCATCCATTACCTTTAAACAACTGTGACTAGATCTAAAGCCAGATTGAAACTAACTCAAGAGATTGTTTTCATTCAAATGCAATTCTATTTGATTGGAAATACATTTTTCGAAAACTTTTGATAAAGCTGGTAAAATACTGATTGGTCTATAGTTTGAACCGGAGTCATAAAGATTACTTTTAGGAATCGGAATAATATTTGCCACTTTCCATTGGTTTGGAAAAGTAGCGAAGAATATTGCAAAATTTAGTATGTGTTTGCTATTTGGCACACATAAATATATGATATTTGATTATACATATTTATTTTAGATGGAGGCATACAGAATATTGTACACCCAAAAGCACTGTAAGAAAATACCTGTGCAATATCATCAAAGTCGGTTAAATGTCAGATTTTTTTTTGATTTTTGAAATTCGCGGTTATATGAGTGGTGGGTGGGGGTTTTTGTGCGACTTATATAATATACAAAAATGTTCATTCGGAGTTAAAATGCGAAGCGTGTACCAAATTTAGTAGAATTTGATGAAGTGGTTGCGGAGATAAACAAATAAATTTCTGTATATTTGACAAAATTGCCTTTATAGTTACTGAAATATCGCATTATGTTCTTATGTTTACGTTTTATTATTATTTTTTCAATATATTTTTGCAATATATTTTGCAAACAAATTTTGAGCAAATTATATTTAAGGTACTGAAATATCGCATTTTTTGTGTGTTGTAAATTAGCTTTAAATGATAGGTGGGCGAGGTTTTTCCGATTTCTTCCGACAATTCTTGAAATTTTGCTTATTGACTTGAAATGTAATGTGTGTCCCAAATTTGGTTGAGTGTGGCGACATATTTTCGGAGATATATGTACATAGGCGGAGCCACATCCATAGTTACTCAAATATCGCAATCTTTTGATTGTCACGAAACATTTTTAAGTGCAATACCAACCTACCTTGGGTCAAGGGCAATGTGAATACCAAGTTTCGTTGAGGTAGCTCAATACTTACTCGAGTTATTCGTTGCACGGTCGGACGGACAGACAGCCATGGTGGATTTCACTTTCCATTCTAAAAATGTTTGTATATGTATATATTTATCTTATTTATGCTGTTACAAATAACCATGTAAGGTGGACAAAGTTATAATACCCAGGGCACTGCAAGTGCGCTCTGGTATAAAAAACAGTTGTTAAAGAAGTGTACAAATTAATGTTAAATTTAATATATCATTAAATACAGGAGAACTTCCTAAGCTTTGTTTGCCCCGGCTCTGGCTGATCTTGCGCCCCTGCATCTATGTAGGTCTCTGTCCAAGAGCATCTCCAACAGATCTTCCCTTGTGTCAAATTTACAACCTGCTGGAATTTTAACAAAAAACCTTTTAAATCTGAGTTTGAATAAACTTGCATCTAATTTATTTCACTTTCTTGTAAGAGTAATAAAAATTTGGCGCTTACGAACCTCACCTGTGATGTGAATCTTGATGTAGCACCAGAAATTGCGGGGCTGCAGTTGTACGCCGACTACGACCGGCAGATATAAATCTAATCAGATGTTGGCCATTTCCTGTCAAGGGGCGATCGTTAATAGAAAAACGCTGTTCTAAGATTTTTTGATATTACGTATCCGGTGCGCTACCTTTACAGCAGAAGCTATTTGAATTAACTAATCTTTATTAACTCATCAGCTTATGGTTATCCTGTATCTAGACTTAAATATCGATCAAAACGTTTTATATTGAATAAATCGTATAACAACTTTTTAATATATCCCGTTCTTATAATTGGAACAAAGAGTAGAAAATAGAGAGTTTTGATAAAATTTGATGCTAACATTTTTACAACAGTCATTACAAGCAATTCGACACTTAAAGTCAAAAACGTAGCTACATGTAAGATACTTGCGTTTATAGAATCGTGCTAGTTATAATAAACAGTATTTTGTTTGATTTTTGTAGCGATTCGAGCATACCTGCGCACAAACTTAATTATTCCATAAATACATTTTATAAATAGGACAGCGTATTACTTGTCCACACACATTTTTTTTCAATAACAACAAAAGTAAGGGTTGCAAGCACTAATACGAACCCAAACTCGAATATAACAGAGTAAGAGAAAAATAAAGAGTATATCGGGTATAAAGTTAGAACATATTATAAAGTATGTACATAAATTAAGAGAGTCTCAGATAGTGTATTACAGACACGATGTCAGAAGTATTGAAGTAGAGATAAAAACCATGTAAACCTCTAAATAAGTTAATGTACCAATCTCTATTTGTTGCTTTTGTCACCACTGTCCATTGCGTATAGTTGAAAGTGGTTTGTACATATCAGTGTTGCCGTCTATTTCGTCTGATAAGTTTTTTGGTAATTTGCTAAATTAATCTTTTGTTGTTTATTCATTTTTCATTTCCTTGTATTATGTTGTAGTATGTACATATATTGAATACAATGGTAAACTTTTTTTGTTAAATTTAGTAAAACTAAAGACGAAGTCGTATAGTTTTATGCTTCCGCTCCATATCTCTCATCTTCATACATATGTGCAATAATCTGTTTATCAGTAGTGGACGAAATTCTCTTCACCTTTTGTTATCAGTTTTTTAACTCTGGCGAAGCTGATGTAAACATATGTATGTACAAAACCATGTCATTTAGGATATCAGCATAATTTAGTGTTCAGAAAAAGGGAGAAACAATGGGTTTTTAACATAGATGAGCAGACTAATGCCACCACATTTTGTGGTGGTATTAGTGCGCCAAGCTCCGCTAAGGTTGCCAATTGTATGAAATCTGAGTCAAACAGAGTATTTCAGATTGAAAATATTTTTTTAATTTTTTGGATCATTATTATCAGTACGTTTTATTTAAATTCACATAAAATAAAAATAAAATATACTTATATGCAAAAAAACGAATGCTTGCAATCATATAACCCCATACTAAATCTTGATCATTTTGTGTTTGAATTTGGCAAACGCATGCAAACACAAATCCAAAAACAAAGTGAATAGGACACATAACCGTTTGCTTTGAACTTTTTTGTTAGTCTCATACACAAAACGTGGACAGCGTACTCTAAAGCTTGAAGAAAAACATATAAATTAAAATTGACTGCATCACTGTAGTATACGTATGAGATTTGCTTATGCCTACATGCTCGGGAGCAAGTTTTGTTCATTTGCACATGTTTTACAATATCAATAGACACGCCCAAAATTACGAGATTTTCGGTGCAGCTTTAGGAAACTGTTTAATGTAACATTCATGAAAATGCCAAAATTTATATTCAAATTGATATATTTGTAACACACAAGCAATAACCGCCTAAGTCGAAAAACCGAGAAAAGTAGTTGAATACATTTGGAAGTAAATGGTAGCCTTATAGGAAAACGAAAACAGTTTTGTCCATAACTTTTTAAATAGCCAAGCTGTCGAGATGGCGATTTCACATACGCATGCAATAGTACTTGCAGAATATTATGGCATACATAACTCGATTTTAACTGTAACGGTTAGGAATTTCACAATACAATCACTTAATTGTCATTTTCAGGTTTAAGACCATTCGACCGTTTTTAGCCGTTACAGTGCGATTTTTAAGTTATGGTTAACATAGTCGCTGTGCTTGGATTTTAGTATTTCCTTTACTTATAATCACATTTTAGTTAATAAATTTTTCCGTTTATAATAAATGCAACAACACATTTACAAAATCAGTAAAATCGAAAAGTTGGTATAAATAACGATTAAATATGATCAAAAATTGTGAATATGCAATAATAATTTCAAAGAGAACACACGTTTTAGAGTTGTACAATTTTTGGAAATTATTTCTATACGACAGGAGAACAAAAGTCAACGCTTCTTCAGACTATCTCGCTACAGAAAAGCATTTAGGATACATTGATATTAAAATGGATATTCGTCAAAATTGCATAATGTGACCTTTTCGAATATGCATGTTTATTTTTAATCATAGAATAACGACAATATTTTATTAAAAAATAAGCAATAAAATTTGATCTAGAATTATGTATCACCAAAATGAAATAATCTTAAAATATATGAAATATGATAAATATGATTGGAATAAATACTTATAATATAGACAAAATGGTTTAAAATAAAGAAAAATGTTCAAAATATGATATGTTTAGATTACCGTAGCATATGCCACGGTTGGTTTTAAATCATCATCATCAAGCCATAACGGCGGCATTTTTTCCATATTTCTTAGAACGTATTGGCAATTTTTTTGACTTTAAGTCAGTCAATGTCTGTTTTTCGTCTGGCTTTATAACTATTGCAATATGTTTTAAGGTAATATGTTTTAAAGGCAATGACAGTTTCCCTTAGCTCAATATGTAGCGGTGGACGTACATACAGCATGATAACGAGTTCTGATCTCCGAATAAAAGCTGACCTGATACGAGTGTGATTATTGCTGTAGTAGTAAAAAATTAAAACAAAAAAATGGTAGTTTATTGGTAGCTTTTTTTCGATTTTGGCTAAAATATATTTAGGCGCTGGCAACACTGTTACATACACATGCATATACAAGTACGCATGTTGTTCGGGTATTGGTGCCTGCCGAGGGGTTTGGTTTTGCATTTGCTTCGCCGGTTATGCCGGTCCCAGTTGGGTGAGCTTAAATTTAAATTGGTAGTGCGTTCTTAGACTTGTTCGCGGTGTTCGGCAAGCATAGCAACTAAAAGCAGATTTTTTATGATTCCAGTTGTCACCGATGTTGCTGTAAGCAGTAGTCGAAGTTGACGATGTATTTTGTTTATATTGGGTGATTGTATCAGTTTTATGGATGTTTACTAAGTGGACTAACACGCAGCCTCAATGTGCGACAATCATCCAAGTAACGGTTCCTTACACTTTTGCGCATTTTCGCTCGTACAATTTATTTTTCTGTTGGAATAAAACATAAGATTTCTGAAGAAATTTGCAAAAAACAACATTTGTGTTTACTATTTATATTTTCTCTTCGTTCACAAATAGCAGTGACGATTAGCGACAATAACTCACTTCATCAGCATTACAAGTGATATGAGACTCGATGACACTTCATCCAGTAATACAGTAGATACAATAAAACTGGCTGCAATGGTGGTTTCACTTTCGGCGGTAAAATAAAACAGTGTTCCAAACGCACTCCTTACTTTAGTTTTGAACACGTATGTATCTCATTAAAGTAGTTAACCAGGTACTCAGCCATTTGGTCGGGCAGTAAAACTAGTGCTTAGCTGCTATGATGACGCGGCTACTAATGATGAAGGAGGTGAGCGCTGCCGGTTTTAATGGGAATAGGTTACTAATTAATAAGTAAACAACAACAAAAATTTGAAAATTAATTACTAAAAATAGTGTAATAATCATTATTATATACAGTTAGCACATAAATACATACATACATACATAGTCAAATGTATAATGCGTGGTAAATCGTGGATTAAATATGAATAATACTTGTTAACATAATACCAACTTAAAAAAGGCTATACAAGTGTTTAACACCATTTAAGTGAAAGTTACACAAGTTTTAAAAGGTTACTACATAATGCAGAAATTGTTAAAAAATCATAATGAGACTTTTTAATTTAAAATCTGTGAAGTTAAATGTTTGTGAATATATGTATGTGCATATCAGTCTGAATCCTTATATTACATCATATGTGCATACATATGTACGAATAATTAAACCGTTATGCATTTTTAATAACTAGTGACAATCGAGAGAATGCACTACTGATAAGTAATATATCTGGCAATCAGAACCTTAGTTTACAATTGCTAATTTGCCTAATATGTATATATGTACATACATATATGTACACACATTCATATAAGCTTTAAATATGACCGGCTCTGCACTAGAGCGAAAAGTGTATGCAGAACATTGCCATAGCCAATGGCCATCTTCCCGTAATAGCCATGTAAAGCGTTAGCTTGTGTACTGTTTCTGCAATAGAAAATCTTTGGAGATTTTCCCCCATGAATTCAGCTAAATAAATAATTTAACAATGATTTGTAAAAATAATATGAAATAATAGCATTTTGAATTGCATTATTTTTTTTTTAATTACATTAAAATACATCTGTATATTAGATGTCCGCGAAAGATTTTTAGGAACTCTCTAATGTTTGTGAATTCCGGTGAAGTGTGTTGTAAACCAGATTTTAAAGAGTTATATCTCGTTTAGTGAGCATTTAAGGAAAAGCTGAACCTAAAAGAAATAACGGCACATAACGTATGTACGCTCATAATATAATGAGCATATGTATGTACCATGGTAAACGTCGAGTGTTGAAATTAGTGATGCACTCACTTCATCGTCACTGTGGTAGGTGTGGTCCATTCTGATTGGTCAAAACATAGCACGACAACGGTTTTGCGAGAAGGGCATCAGCTCAGGATAGTTTTACATATATTTATATTCTTACTTTTTTGAAATGTTTACGTTTATGAGGCGATGTCATTGGCTGTGGCAATTTATCAGTGGCGTAGCTAGGGTGGGGCAGCCCGCCCCGCGCTGACACTTGTTTAGGGGTGACAACCGAACGTCAACAAAAAAAAAATGACACAAACTCTCACAACGTTTATCACCGCTAAATAACTTGGAGTGCTCATTATGCTGCGGTTAAAGTGTTAGCTGAAAACTTCGATGGCATTATGGCTGAAATTGAGGAATTATGCGACAACAAAAAAATTTAGATACAAGAGGAACTACACAGAACTGTACACCAGCTGTATGTAATTTCACATTTCTCTGATATCTTTTCTATTGGAAAGATGTATTGGGGAAAATATATTGTGTTCAGATTGTATTGCAAAGTAAAGGTTTGAGTAAAGCCATGCTGGAAAAGGCAACAAATCGTGCTGTAAAAAAATCGGAAGAATGCGGCATTCCAATTAAAACACAAATTCTTCCTAAAAAGGGAATGGCCGGTGAGTTGGCTCCCGATGCAGTTCTGGCATCAATAAATGAACTTCAAAAGGATATGTTGGAATGTTGGAATTGATAGATTCAATACTGAATCCCGAACTAGATAAAAGTCTGTTGAAGACGTGGCTTCATTGTTCAGGTTTGTGTAGCCAAATAATTTGCTCTAGACTGAAAATGAGGATTTGATATTAGCTGATTAAAATTTACTATTTTTTTAATGATTACCTATCAGAAACCGAACTCTTATTAGAGATACCAAGGTTCAGAAGCTATTTAAAAGCAGCTAATATTACTGCTTTTAATTGGATATCTCCAGATGATTTTTTTAATTTAGCGTGGAATGGGATTTTACAGAATCTCTTCCGAATCTCAGGATTGCACCGAGACTTAAAAATCTTGGCATATTAATGATAGATCACGACACAGCACAAAATATAAATTTTGAGAATGTGATTTCGTACCTATTAAAGCTAGAAAAAAAAATATTTAACATGTCTGAACATATCAAGTACCTATGTATGAACTCCTATACATATAGACAAGTGTATATACATAGATGTAAGTAGGCTAATTCTACTCTTGACAATTTCTGTTCTATAACTGATTTTGATTTAGTATGTCAACATGATTGTATTGTATAATAAAACACTACAATTTACTATCATAATACTGTAAATAAACCTTTTACTTTTAGTCTTAAAACGCATATTTGGAGTGACACCTTAATTTCTGTGTGCCACCCATGCTAGCTACACCATTGCAATTTTAGTATATTAGACTGTGTGCATGCTTAAATCGTAGAAAGCCATTACCAGAAATACACTCACGCACACACAAACTTTGACGAAATACACGTATTTATTATGAGAGAAGAATTGAAACCATATTGTTTGTATTTATTTATTTTAACAAAAAACTGAAGTCATTATTATCACTTTGAAATTTACCTGTACTCAAAATTGGCTTAAGCAATTGAAACATCTTATTCCAAAGACTCACAACGTTGATAAAAACAACCTTGACGTAGTCAATAAAGTGTATTTTGGGCAGAGCTGTTAAATAATGAATATTAATTGTTATGATTATCGATCAAATTAACTTTTCTTCAGAATTCATTTAATGATTTATGACAATTATTTCTACTTTTTCATAATAAATTGCCGGTTGCGATTATAAATAAATCAGAAAAGATAAAAAATCCTAATTCGATTACTTTGAAACAAATTAATTTTTTTTATTATTTTCAATTTTGAATGAAAACAAATAACATGAGAAAAGGAGAACCATTCCCTGGTAGGGGATATTTAGAAAAGGTCTACAGTTTTACGCAGTAGAAATGCACTCTTGGGTTTGCCATTGTCTGCCGAGAGGCAACCGCTATTAGAAAAATCGTTTCAATAATTTTGGATGCTACTGGCCCCGGCCAGGATATTAACCCGGGACCCACCGAATGAAGTGCACACATGCTACACTCCCACAAAAGAAACAAACCTTTCTACAGGGCCTGGCGATATTAACAGAGTATAAAGTAAAATTGCATCTTCTTTCTATGGGTGCGCTTTGACATAGCTTTACTTTTAAGATTACCAATCTTTAAATAAAACTTCCATTTTGTGTGTTTATAAAATTGTTAGCCGTTCAATAATTAGGCCATCGGTCGGTTTCTGCAGAACCATGCACCAATTAGATTATTTGAAAATGCTGAGAACACGGCTCCCACTAGCCAGGTATGATATCATCAAAGTTACAAAATTCGAGAGAAGATTTAAGATCGAATTAGGGAATACAGCTACCTGGGGGTCAATTCTCGTTCAGTGAAACTGTGAAATGTAAACTTTTTTAACGTTTTCACAACCGTTCCGATTCTCGTTCGATGAAGAAATGAAAAGTTATGGTGACATGTGAAAAAGCGGAACGAAACGGAATATAGTTTTCACAACACTGATTCTCGTTCAGTGTAATAGTGTAAACAACTGTCAAAATGTTTTTATATGAAAGTTTTGTTTTCGCTTACTATTTACCGCCACAAACCACGCAATCTCGTGTTCTATCATTCTTGGAGAAGGAGATCCTAAGAAAGCGCGCCAGCGAAAACCAAAAAGAGTATCTGATAAATTGGCTTGAAGAGAACTTGGACATAGCTAACGACAAGTAAATATTTTTACTGTATGAATATATGGATATTCATATGTATGTATATATGTATGAATAACTACTAGCATAATCTTCAGGGCGAAAAAACGGAAGGTGCGCTCCCAACCCGACGACTTTCTCCAAATCGAAGAAAAGAAATTAAAGGAGCAAAAATTGGCGAACAATCTGGAAAAGGAAGATATAGCAGCCATAGATTGGCAGACCGAAGCCATAAGAAAAAGTGCAGAGGTGAACGAAGGCATCCTGCAGGTGCTGCAAAATATTTTACATCTAATGCAGGAGAAAAAATAAGGAAAATTTGTGTTATGTTTTCTAAATTTTATGTTATATTTCAATTTTATTTATAATTAATGAATTTTGTGTAAGTTACCAATGGGTACCCGTATTTGTAATATAGTGGCATAGCAACATCACAGCCACCGTATGTGATCACCATGCATGCTATTAATTGCGTAAATCGCGCATGGGATCCAAACAGCCCAGCAACGGCTGTCTAACGCAAAAGGTCATCCCCATGTGGGCCAGCAACAGAAATAGCCAGCACATGTGTTTCGCAGCCAGGCTAACAACAGGTTAGCCAAGCGCATAAGGCAGCCTAGCAACAGCAACATCTTGCTGTTGTGTTTTCCAGGCAGCGTGATAACGGCGATGCTTAGCAATTAACCACGCAGCCTAAGAACAACAACGCCTTGCGCAAAGGCTTCTCAAGGACTTTTACAATGTTTGCGCGTGGCAAAGGGTATTTAAGCAGGCAGAATAGTAATCAGTGAGGGAGATACATGGCAGCACGCGATACGTCAACATGATGTTAAATAAATAATTATAAAATTATGAAATAATAAAGTATTTAACTAAAGTCTGTAAATTAAATCAAATAAAGGAAATTGTATATATTTATGAGCAATTATATTTAAGGCTTTTACTACTTCATTTAGACTTCGGCTGACAGATTCTTGGGATTGTGAAGCCAAATTGTCTTGCCCAACGCACCGCTGAAAGCTGCCAGTCGAAAAAAACGTAGGGAACTCAAAATCATAATAAATTTAGGAAAAGCATGTACTATTTTAGTGGTTTCCATTTTAGGCAGCATTTCATTTATTAGTTCTATGCATAAAGATTTTGGGAATCTTTATAAATCAATGAAATGGCTTTCGGTTGTCATATCGAAAGGATTTTGAGTATCGCGCAATGTGCGCCTTAGACATCTTAAATGATTTCTAAAACAAAATACAAACAAATAAAATCAAAAAGTTTTTAAAACTAATTCGAACTTACCTTTCTTCGTCATCTTGTGCTCCCACAATTGCAAAAGTATAAATTGACATGATTGTTGTTTTGTGTGCATTCAGCTTTTCCACAGATATTTCAAAATAACAAATTTGATAAATTTGCTTGGTACAAATGAGAATGGAACAAATTTTTTCACAACCTTTTCTCAGTGAAAAGTAGTTATCATGAAACACATAAGAATCGCAAAATATGATAAAGTGAAAAGTAGGTCCGAAAATGAAAATTAAAACTTAGTTTAGATTTCACAGTTTCACAGAACGAGAATTGACCCCCTGGAGTGCATTTTTTTTGGAAATACACCGTCAGGCGAGCAAACTGCACGGTTACAATGACGAATTAGAGAATACTCCAGAGATAATATAAACAGTTAAATAATGATTTCACTGGTCAACAACATTTTTGTACATGGGTCGTGCGTATATTTTTTTTATTGCTTTTGCTCCCAGAAATAAGAATATGAACATAAAAATGTTTTTGATTTGGTTTTGTTCGAAAAAAATGAGAAAAACGAAAAACATGAAAATTCATCAAAATTTGACATAGATTTGATTTATTCCAGTATAGTAAAAATCAATTTAAGATTTATTATTATAAATTTAGTTTTAGAATACAGTTTAAATGTTTAAAAATGATTTTTCCTGCTTTTCCTGCCATATTCGGTAATATTTTCTCTTATTAACGTCCAAATATAGTCCCCCATCATGCTTTCCGTATACTGGCCTCGGTAGCGTTTCTCAAACTCCATTATATCTTGATGGAATCGCTCCCCGTGTTCTTCTGAATAAGCTCCCATATTATCTTTGAATTTATCCAGATGTGAATGTAACATGTGTATCTTTAGCGACATTCTACATCCGATGGCGGAAAAATTCGTAATCATGCCAGTTATCAGCTCATCATAATTTTCATCCCTATGATTTCCAAGAAAGCCATGAACTACTGCCTTAAAACTGTTCCACGCTAGTTTCTCCTCATTGCTAAGTAGGTCCGGGAAAATATCGCAGTTCATAATTTTTTTGAGGGCCAACAAAGACTCCAGCTTTAATTTTCGCCATCTTCCCACTCCATACTCAGTACGTTCAGGCCAATGTTTTTGGCGATAGTGGGCGGCGTCATTTCTGCTATCCCATAGGCAAAGATAACAGGAGTGTTTGGTATATCCACCTTGCATTCCAGTAAAAAAACAAACCATCTTGAAGTCTCCAATAACTTCCCACTTGTATTCCGTATATTTGATTGCAGTTAATACCATTTTAATACTGTCATAATTTTCTTTGAGACGTATGGAATGTGCCAGTGGAATAGATGGAAATTTGTTCCCATTGTGTAGTAGAACTGTTTTTAGACTTTTTGTTGAGCTGTCAATAAAGAGGCGCCATTTATTTGTATTACAAGGAATACCAATTGCTTCAAATAAACCTTTCACGTCATAGCAAAAGCAGAGTCCATCTTCCTTACTGAAGAAACAAGAAATTCCCTTATGACGCTTTCTTTGCCGAGATATTCGAACATCAGAAGTAAGTAAATTTCGTTGTTTAAGCCGCGACGCTAATAACTCTGCTTTGTCTTTTGATAGATTTAAGTCTCTTATTAAGTCATTGAGATCTTCAGAGTTGATGAGATGTGGTATTCCTGGTTCAATTTGAGGAACAAATTCGGAATGTACGGATGCAGATGAACTCGGTGTTTCAAACCTGCCTTGAGGGAATAGTTGCTTTTCCAAAACAGGTGGATCAGGTACAGGATTTTGTTCCGAATGTGGTACTGGAGCGGATGTCGATGGTAGTTCCGGATATATTGTTTTCCTTAAACGTTTCCCTTTCAGTGGTTTCACTACACAAAAATAGCAATCAGTGTCATGATTACTCGGTTCCCTCCAAATCCTCGGCACTGCGAACTTCATGGCTCTTTTCTCACCCTGGTACCAAACTATGATAAAACGTAAAGCATTTCAAAACAATTTCAGTTATTATGCAATTATATATAGATATATGTATATATATATGAAACAGTTAGTACAATAAAAAAGAGAAAATAAACTTACGCTCCAGAATGCTTCTGCAAGAGTTACATGAAACATGTGGAGCCCATTTTTGTCCTTTTTTAACAGGTAAACCGAAGTAGGCTAGGTAGGTCTCGCAAATCCTTGTGTTTTTAGTTAAATCAAACTTTTTTTGTCTTCTTTTAATCCATTCGCCACATATATAGCAAAACGAATTAGCCGCTCGTATACAACTTCTCGAAGACATCATTCCTCTGTGATATGCACAAACATAATGTCGCCCACAACGAGTGACCCAAGAAACTACAGCTTCTTAAAAAAAATTTTACTAACAAAAACACTATCAGGTAGCTGGCATGCTTTATTGCTAGGCCTGCCAATCCGTCAGTAAAAGTTTCGATGAGTTTCTTAATATGTACTTAACGAATTGCCAAATCTACCTAAAATCATGTGTATCTGGGACCTTTCATCTCTCTGTTTCTCAGCCACATTTTAAGTAGATCTTTTTTCGATGCATCGCTGCATCAGGTAGCTACCCGCCGCCCTCTATCGACCGAAATAGCGCGAAAGGACCTACATTAGCGTGGTGCAAAAATGCAAAATTTTCAAATCGCTATAACTTCTACAAAACCCAATATTTTTGATTCGTAATTGCATTTTTTTTTATAGAATTGAACATTGAATCCGAATATATAGGGCAAACATTTTTTTTTGTTGATCTGTGTTATTAACTGTAATGATTAGCGATCAAAGTACTTTTTTCAGAATCCATATCATGATTAATTACCATAATTAGTTGCCATTTAAAGTAATCACATTAGATGAAAAAAATCGGAAATAATCAACAGACATAAAAAAAATAATGCTATTACTTTACCAATAAATTTAATTTTTTTGTATTATTTTTAACGAAAATAAGCAGCCTTTTATTACAATTTACATAAACTGAAGAAAATTCAGTATATAAATTTGTACACAATGAACGCAATAACGTCTACAAATACGAAAACTACAAAATTGTTAGGTTTGGTTTGTCAAAGGCTGAGGTAACACTCAGTCCAGCCAATGCCGAGTGAAGGTCCCACTTCCTCCACTACTTAAATACAAACGCTATACTTTGATGTATTAAAGGTGAACATACACCCACACACACGGCTTGGTGTACTAGTAGACCAGCAGCTTTTCGTACCGAAGGAGAAGATCGTCTGGTTAGAGGGACAGATAGCAGAGTACCAGGAGATATCATCGATATTCGCGGCAGCGACTGTTTGAAAAGGATGAAGTAGTCGGGCGCGGACGCGGTCAGCGGCTCTTGCCACCGGTGAGCGGTCAAGAATGAGAGGAAATACGTTGGTATATATGTTAGAAAGAAGACACACTAAAATTGTGAAACACGTTAGAAGAAATTAGCTGGTAGCACGGCAAATAAGAGTCACCCGTAGTCGCACACTACATTAGTAGAGGCTGGAACAAGGAGCGGTGGCGCCAGTGATGGTATTGTAAGCAGTACCAAGGAAAAGGAACAAATATGCCTAAATACATCGGCTTCCTTCACTTGACCAATCGAAGGGCTCTAATATATCTAATAGCATCGACACAAAATAATCTTTGGGAGGTCCTGATGGTAGCAAAGGACCTATTTTAATTTTGCTTTGACTGCATCCCTACCTTTTCAGGAACAAAGCTTAAATAGTTTATATTTATATTTACTAATTTTTGTAAGCTTATTGCTAACTTTCATAACGACAGGAAGAAGATACTCTAAGAAAATTCAAAGCTTCTGCAATATGTTCCATAACACATGTGAACGATAAGATAAATGCGTCAGGAAAGTCTATCTTTTGATTAATTCTCCTCATAGAACATTCTTGCTTCCATACATACACATATTTCATAATTAGTTCTCCTTTTAGAACATTCTTGCTTCTATACATACATATATTTCATAATTAGTTCTCCTTTTAGAACATTCTCGCTTCTATACATACATATATTTCAAAGTACAACAGAAATAAGTTATATTTCACGACCAAACAAAATGCTTTCACCGGCAAAACAAAATTTTGCAGTTCGAAAGATATATTATTAGGAATATGATGGAAATGTTGATGGAAACTATATTTGTAAATTTTCTATCAATTTGGGTTACCTTGTCCTGCCATAAGTTTTATTACAAGTTCTCGCCGTTATAAAAAAGGAACTATACTGTATTTCTTAATAAAGTTAATTTTATTTAATAATGCATATATGAAATGAACGATGTACACAATTTTATTCGAAATGGGCACCATTTGCTTTCACACACGCCCTCAAACGATTCGGCCATTGATCAAAAGCATAACGCACAATTTCAAATTTCAAATTTCTGTGGGGACTTCCAAACAGCTAATCATCTGCTGCTATGAAACCAGGAATATTTCTTTTAAGCTACTGCTGGGTGGTTTTTGCTGTGTGTGCAGGAGAAAAATCTTGCAGGAAGAGCCAATGCTCTCCATCGAAGAGAGTATTGCTTTTTGCACGCGAACAGTTTTTATGGCAGAATTGGTTCGAACCTTCCGAAAACGACCACTTCTCTTTCTGTCATCAACTGTGAACGTTTGGAAAAACGATCAATAACACTACACAACACTACGCACTGGAGCAGACGATGAAGGTAAATCCGGATATATAGTATTCTTTGCCGCTCTACATCTTTTTGGCTCAACAATACAGAAATAACAATCATTAAAATGATTAGTAGGTTCTCTCCATATTCTGGGAACTGAAAATTGGTTGTTAAAATATATTCAAAAATGTAAAAAAGGCTATTTTCGATCATTTTTCGACTTTCGAGTGCTGTATCTCGAAGATTTAAATGGAACCTTCATAACTGAGTATACAGTTTACAGGATTGAAGTCTCCTCTACAAATCTAGTGCTCAACATATGCAAAAAAACTGAAATTAATATCTTTTATGATGCATTGACCAAAAAAGGTCGGAAAAAGGCTAGTTTTTTAAATTTTTAGTGCCACGCCCACAAAGTTAAAACCACAGCTTTTTAATGGCCCAAAAGCTACCCCAAATTAACTAGAAAAGATATGTCGTGACCAAGAATAATCTTACGTGTTGCGTAGTGTAATGCATAAAAAAATCATTCAGTATTAAGTTTTTTGAGAAGCTCATATATTTCAGTTGCGCTTTTTCCACACTTATGTAAAGCAATCATTGAAAGACGATTCTCTTTAGCTCTCCGCTCCATTGTAAATAAGCGAAGGCAAACACTGAACTTATTATTATTTATGAATAGGTACTGCATAGAAGTTATAATAAAAAATAACTTCACTTTTTGTGCGAATTTGTCCTCGCTGTATGTATTGTAAAGTTTGTAACACCATTTATGGGAAGACTAATTACATACTATATTTATTGTATAAGTAATATGCTTTATAAAATTTATTTATATAAAACCAGTCTTTTTATTAGGAATAATCAAATATTTAGCATATCTTATCGATTTGAAACCTATTTTCTGCACGCTTATGCATACCAGGAGCCATGTGTATGTGTCCGATGTGGGCTGTGAAAGTATTACTAGACTTAAAGGCGCGTGCCGCAAAGAAGAGAAACAGAAATCAACAGAATTTTGTTCCTGTTTCGACATCGCTCCTTAAAATCGGAAGATCATATCATCCAAAAAAAGTGAACTGCTGAGCATGAAACTTCTATTAGCACTACTACTTTACGGATCAATTCTATCCACTGTCTTTCAACTCCCCACAGTCTTTCGAAAGACACAACTCTTTTATAAGGCAAATGTCTATACTGGTTAGAAAGCTCTTTTTTCCTTCGGTAGACAATTGAAAAATATGCTAAGGAGCAAGTCTTGGCGTTTTATTGAAAAGGTAACACTCACTCACAAAGGCACAAACTTTCACATCTACATACATACATATATAAAAATGAATCGTGGTTTGTTCGGCTGCCTAAAACTTAACTTCCTTCTACGGGCTTATTGGTAATTCTTCCGGAAAGGTATAGGAAAAGGAAAATAAAAAAATTTCTCAACACGTGGCGCTTTAGGCATATATTTTGTTTCTCTGTTAATTTCAATTACAGCTCAATAAGTGCCGCAAAATCACATGTTAGCAACGAAATTCGGATAAGATTCTATAACTTTTTTAAAATCTTAAATTTAAATAATGTAGTTATTCCTTTTTCCTGCTGACTGGCGCCAATGAGGAAAGTCAAGCGACATTAAATCCTTTTCCACTTGGCCCTTCTAACGCAGAGCAGGCCGTCCTCTTCCTCTACCACCACCAGCTGATACCGCTGTATTTTAATTCGCTGGACTATTTGTATGTCGCGGTAAAGCTCATACAGCTCATTGTTCCGGCGTCTGCGTTATTTGCCGCAGCAAAGTCCTAGAGCTCCATAAATATTTCGGAGAATCTTTCTTTCGAACACTCCATTGCGATAAAATAGCACGGGCCTGATGAGAGACTTATAGAGTGTGGCTTTGGTTCGTCAAGAGAGGGCTTTACTGCGCAATTGCCTACTCAGACCTACATATGATGAATTTCATTTCAAATGCTGAAAAAAACGTACATTTTGAACCCGACCCCCTCAGAATTTGATGAAATTTTGCATATAGGTACATCTTACGTACCCAAACACAACCTTATTTTTAGAAAATGGACTTTCGAAAAATTGTGGGCGTGGCAAGGTATCGAAATATTCGAAAATATTCGAAAAATGACGATAATAGGTACTTTTAAAGTGTGATTACTACGGAATGGCTTTACCGATTTCAAAGATCTTCATACCATTAGAAAGGTATTGAAATATGCTTTAAAAAAAATACACTTTTTTAGTACACTGAAAAAAATTGTTTTCCAAAATAAAATTTCAAACTGAAAAAACACTTCAAAGATCAAGCGATTTTGAAAAATAAAATTTTATTTTAGAAAGGTCTATTTAATATATATAACATATCTGAAAACTAAAATGGGGTGTTTTTTATTTTTTTTATTAAATTTATTTAAGTAAATGCATCTCTTGTTAACTTTTTTTATTTTGATATTATTGTGAGACCAAAAAAGGTACCTATCTATACTTTGGAAGTTATACAGATTTTTTTTAATTCTAATAGAGTCGAACAAGAATTTTTGTTGTCAAATTTTCAGGCATTCCCAAAATATAAAATTAATGACCTTGGTAACACAAAAATTTAACCGCTCATCAAAGGATACAGCGGATCAACCTTCCACCACATGAAATCAGTAGCGAAAATAATTTTGTGTACCTGTTTGTTGTGCTGTTTACCGCAACAACTGAAACAGATTCCTAGAATATCGCTATGAAGCTAAAAGTCAGGTAGAAATAGTATCTAAACGAAGGGTGTATGTTTATGTTGTACAATAGATCCTATGCATAGTAGTGCCGAAACGTACCTAGGATCTATTGGACAACATAAACATACACCCTTCGGTTAGATAGTACAATAAACTTTTAATGACTAAGTATATACTATTTCTACCTGATTGTTAGCTTCATAGCGATATTCTATGAATTCGTTTCAGTTGCCATTGCAAATTCAAAGCGAACGTACGTTAATTTCGTCTAGTAAAAATTTTAGTTGTGTTTAAACGGCTGTTATACTTCGTGCTTAGTTTCTCCTTAAATTACAAATAGATATGGAATCAACTAATAAATACAGATGTGTGCAGCTATCAACAAAATGTTCCTCTAAACTTCGAAACATTAGCTTAAATGAAGCAGCGGTGATATCTGAGCAACATGGTAAATTTTGTAAATCCTAATTGAAGTGAAGGATGTATTTTTCTAAATTCATAGTAAGTTTCACGAAGCGATGACAGCATTAGTCTTTTTTGAAGTTTCTCGCATATGTTTCCTTGTCTCACTACAATTGAGTCCTGTGACCCAGGCATGATCCTGTGTTTAAAGTTTGTTCAGGTAAACTAAGTCTGTTCATGCTAAAGCGTTTGACGTCCGAAAACTTTGTTTTATTTTTTGTATATCTTTGCTAATTTTTATCAATTCGTAAGATAAATCATGCCCAAAAATGTCTTTAATTTCCTTAGATGTCATGGTGTTTGGTAATAGAGATAATACTTTTTGCTTATCCAAATTATTTGAGCAGTTTTCGATTTGATATTTCATGTTCTCCAAAATTTGTTCGTAGTAAGCTTTGATCTTCTTTTGGTCTTCTGATAAAGTTGACAGTGAACCACCTCCAAGTGAATCCGAAATACCTTGCGCAATTTGCTGTGTTTTTTTTTGCAGTATGAATCCCTTTCTAAATATTTTCGCTTCATTGGCGATGGATGGCTTGCAAGATGAGGAATAACATGCTTATTTATATTGTTGACGAGTTCGTTGCGTTCGAGTGATTTAGTATAGCTACTGCATGTTGGAACTTCCTTATATTCTTGATACAATTCACCGCTAGCCAAGTCATGTAAATCCTCAATTTCCGTTTCAGTAGAACGCTGATTATCAGCAATCTTGATAGCATCCTTCAGTTTAAAGCGACAATTTTCGCAAATACGGCAACAATGAGTGTTGGAGACTGCTGGAAAATGCTCAGCTATCACCGCTGCTTCGTTTAAGCTAATGTTTCGAAGTTTAGAGGAACATTTTGTTGATAGCTGCACACATCTGTATTTATTAGTTGATTCCATATCTATTTGTAATTTAAGGAGAAACTAAGCACGAAGTATAACAGCCATTTAAACACAACTAAAATTTTTACTAGACGAAATTAACGTACGTTCGCTTTGAATTTGCAATGGCAACTGAAACGAATTCATAGAATATCGCTATGAAGCTAACAATCAGGTAGAAATAGTATATACTTAGTCATTAAAAGTTTATTGTACTATCTAACCGAAGGGTGTATGTTTATGTTGTCCAATAGATCCTAGGTACGTTTCGGCACTACTATGCATAGGATCTAATGTACAACATAAACATACACCCTTCGTTTAGATACTATTTCTACCTGACTGTTAGCTTCATAGCGATATTCTAGGAATCTGTTTCAGTTGTTGCGGTAAACAGCACAACAAACAGGTACAAAAAATTATTTTCGCTACTGATTTCATGTGGTGGAAGGTTGATCCGCTGTATCCTTTGATGAGCGGTTAAATTTTTGTGTTACCAAGGTCATTAATTTTATATTTTGGGAATGCCTGAAAATTTGGCAACAAAAATTCTTGTTCGACTCTATTAGAATTAAAAAAAAATCTGTATAACTTCCAAAGTATAGCTAGGTACCTTTTTTGGTCACACAATAATATCAAAATAAAAAAAGTTAACAAGAGATGCATTTACTTAAATAAATTAAAAAAAAAAATAAAAAACACCCCATTTTAGTTTTCAGATATGTTATATATATTAAATAGACCTTTCTAAAATAAAATTTTATTTTTCAAAATCGCTTGATCTTTGAAGTGTTTTTTCAGTTTGAAATTTTATTTTGGAAAAAAATTTTTTTCCAGTGTACTAAAAAATTTTTACAGCGTAGCATATTTCAATACCTTTCTAATGGTATGAAGATCTTTGAAATCGGTAAAGCCATTCCGTAGTAATCACACTTTAAAAGTACCTATTATCGTCATTTTTCGAATATTTTCGAATATTTCGATACCTTGCCACGCCCACAATTTTTCGAAAATCCATTTTCTAAAAATAAGGTTGTGTTTGGGTACGTAAGATGTACCTATATGCAAAATCTCATCAAATTCTGAGAGGGTCGGGTTCAACGCATATTGGATTTGATATGAAATTCATCATATGTAGCACTTGTTGGCAAGAGAGACTCTACGTTGGATTTCCAGGTTGGCATTATTGTAGGAGTTAATGCTGGTTCCCAGATAAACAAAGTTCGCCACTTTTTCGAAATCGAAATCGTAATTTTCAACAGCGATGCGGGAGCCAAGACCCAAGTGCGCTGACTGTTTATTTGAGGACAGGAGGTACTTAGTTTTACCCTCGGTCAACTCCAGACTCATACGTTTCGCTTCTTTATCCAGTTTGAAAACGCAGAAGTAACGGTCGTTAAGACCGATGGTATCGATGTCATAAGCATACGCCAGAAGTTGCACGCTATTATAAAATATGGTGCCTGAATGGTTCAATTCTGCAGCTCGAATTATCTTTTCTAACATAAGGTTAAAGAAGTCGCACGGAAGAGAGTCACCCTATCTCAAATATCGTTTCAAATGGCTCGGAGGGACCCTTACTGATTCTCACGGAGCTGGCGGTGTTGCTCAACGTCATTTTACATAGCTGTTTCGTAAATAGGGTAACGGTATTTCAAGTCCGTCGTCATTGAATGGAGGTTCTGGTTCACTATCTTCGATGGTTTCCACGCCCCTACCACTAAGCAGCGTGAATAAGTGCTTTCTTCACAGTTTGTAAGAAGGTGCGCCGGCCTTGAAATCTTCTGTAAGCCGCCGTAACTTCCGATAAAAATTTCAATGGTTTTTCCTATCAGCTAGCATCTCAAGCTTCTCGCACTCGCGCATCTCGACCACTCTCTTCTTTTCTCGGAAGATGCAGATATCTCTTTGTTGAACATTGCTCTCCGAGGCCTGGAGTGCAAGTCGAGTTATGAAACGGTCAAATATCTATTGTGTTTGCAGCTTTTTGAGGTCGACCTTTCCTTGTGTCACGTGGTGCGCGCTTATTCTGCACAGAGGCGCTTGCACACAACATGTTCAATTTAATATTGTGCTTTTCCATCAGGAGATAGACATGTCGCTTGATGTATCTTTTTGTGCTTGAACCTAGTACTACATACTTCCATGTTTCGGGCCCCGGCGAAGTCGATCAGCCTCCGTCCGTTAGCGGATGTTCCGTCGTTTAGGCTGAATTTACCGACAGTGGGACCAGATATCTCTTCCCTTCCCACCTTGGTATGAATGAAGTAATTATTGAAAGCAAATATTGCAATATGTGCATCAAACAAAGGCTCCATTTTCTAAATATCTTGATTGCAGGTTGCTGCGTCTTTAATCCTAAATTAAGTAAAACCAATAAGTAAATTAAATTTGTTTTTTGTATAAGGTTGCATATTTATTAGTTTCAGCTCCGGGAAGTTTTAGGCATGGCTTTATTTAGTCGAGAGAGAGCTACCACCTATGTGAAAAGTTTAATGTTATAAAAAATATACTTAAGTTATATGAAATAATAAAATATGAGTGTTAAATGGTTGGTCCCGGCAGTAGCTTTTTTGGGGCTGCCACATCTTTGAAAAGCCGAATTTAATAAAATTATATACAAGTTATATAAAAAAATATTATGTGGGTGTCGAAACGTTCGTTTCGATTGGACTTAGTTTATGGGCATAATTAAAGGAGGGTTGCCACTTTTTAAAATGTCAAATTGAATTAAATCCGACACAAGTTATACGTGAGAGTCAAATTGGGTTCAAATACAAAATACGTATTCGCCACTTATATAAATATAAATTTAAAATATCTACATATGAAAACCTTATTTATGGCCAGATTTGATTCAAATTATTTTATTAATTGTTTAAATAATAAATCACAGCTCACTTAAATAGTTAGAATTGGTACTTAATTTTAATCAGGGAGAGTACAGCTGGAAAATAACGTGTCCGTCGCCTTTGCTGGTCCGCCAGGAGAGAAACAACAATAGCGTAGAAGTAGAGCGGTGAAATTAGTGCAAACTCTCAAAACTGCAATTGAGTAGTTAGGCTGCAAACTCACTACGAGATTAATCATATAAATACGTGTATTTTTAGAGACGCGAGTCGCTGCACTAGACCCCTTGTTTAAGAAAAAAGCTATGCTAATTACATCAATATCGATAGAAAGAGCGAGTTGATTACAATTAAACAAGTTTTGACAAATAATAAAATCTGATATTACAACGAAGTTCGGGAAAAAACTAAAACGAATATTTAATTGTAGAATGAGACTGCTAAGGTTTGCTTGTCACCTGTAATATGGACTGGTTTCAGTCTGTCGACTGAGATCGCTTTAGGTTTCTCTCTATAATTCACGATAAAATATTTATTATGAAGGGACCCTCGTACGGTGGTGAGAATAAGATCTCGATATAGTCGTTTCTTGCGAAACGTGCGAGCAGCTGCAGAGGTCCTTAAAGTAAAAAGCAGAACGCTTGCTGTATCGAGATATTTTGGTTGGTGCCAAAGTTTGAAAATAATTTTTCTAAGCATGTAAAAGTTCGCTGGCTGTAATCTGCGAGTTAGAAGAAGCGATGAACTCACCAGGTAGGCGTATTGGCTAACCATAAATAAGTTCGGCAGGAGTCGTGCAAATGTCATATTTCCAGGCCGCATGAAGGCCAAGTAATACGACAGTTAGAGCGTCATACCAAGTGTCGTTGTGGCACAAAAGCGCTGACTTAAGTTGTCGGTGAAGGGCTCGACTATACCATTCGATTGTGGGTGGTACCGTGTCGTCCTCAGGGTATGAAAAAGCCTTGACTCAAACTGTCGGCCTCGGTCGGAAGTAATCCTTTTCGGGACACCATATCTGGCAATCCAGTGTCGAATGAGTTCCCGGGCTACTGTCTCTGAAATTCCGTCTTCAAGCAGTATCGCTTCCGGGAACATTGTTAGGCGATCGATTGTTGTTAGACACTGGTTGAATCCTTGCGACGATGGCAGAGACACTAAGTCAACGAAGATACATGACACTGTATCTTATTGTGCTGGCAGTCAATACACGATTTCGGCCACCTGCGGCAGTCTTTGTTCATTTGAGGCCACACGTAGCGTTAACTGACTGAGTTTTAAGAAGCTTTGATGCCCGGATGCGCAAGAGAATGGAGTGAGTCAAAGATTATTCTACTTATTGGCGCGGGTACTTGCTGAGATGTCGTAGTATAATGAGTACTCATTTACACCCATGTGAATTTTCTGCAGGTTCAACGCTGTCGATAAGTCTTTGGAGCTCACTGTCGTTTTGCGCGAAAGAGTGTCGCCTACTATATTGTCGCGCCCGAATACGTGTCTGATGTCGGACGTGAATTGGCCTAATAAGTCGAGTCGGCGGAACTGCCAGGGTGAAGCTCATTCTGTGCGTTGCTGAAATGCATGTGGCAACGGTTTGTGGTCTGTGTAAATAGTGTAAATAAATGTGGCGAAAGTGACTAACTGCTTCGTAGACCGCATGTAACTCGCGGTCGTAAGTTGACAGCTTTTGAATAGATGGGGGCATCTTCCTGCTGAAGAATGCCAATGGTTGCCAGTTATTACCAACGTTGAAGCTGCAGAACTGCTCCAACTTCATACTCCGACACATCTGTGAAGATAGCCCACTGTGCTTAGATATTTGGGTGTGATAGTAGGGTGGCTCCTGCGAGAGAGCTCTTAGCCTTTTCAAACGCAGTTTTTTGTTCATTGATCCAGTTAATCTTCTGGGAACCTTTGATATTGGGGCCTTCCAACAAGCGGTGCTAGAACTTCACGGGCATTTTTAATAAATTGTCTATAAAAAGTTATTGTTCCGAGCATTAATCTTGTCGGTCAAGAGCTTGATGCCTTCCTTGTTTACCATATGACCCAAGAATTAGACCTCGGGCTGTCCAAGAACAGACTTGGATGGGTTGATAACCAGTCCGTAATCTTGGAGTCGCTTAAACAAAATTTCGTGGTGTTTAAGATAATCTGCATCGTGGGCTTACGCGACTAGAATATAATCTATGTAGTCAAAAATAAATGGTAAATCACGTGTCACCTCGTCAATGATCCTTTGGAAGGTCTGGGCTGCGTTCCGTAGGCCAAAGGTCATGTAAGGGATCTGGTTAAATGCCCGCACACGGTCAATATTTGAAAATATGTGGTTTTGGTGTACGATAGCCGTAAAATCTTCTAAATAAAGTACTGGGTACTTATCTGGGGTGCTGCAAGCATTCAGTTCGCGGTAATCTCTGCATGGTCGCCATTTTCCAGTACGTTTAGGTTGGAGATAAAGAGGTGAAGACCAAGGGTTGTTGGAGGGTCGAGCAACACCGAGTTTGCTCATTTTGTTGAAATCTTCGCGAGCAATCCTTAGCTCATCTGTAGAAAGGCGACGTACTTTACTTGATACCGGAGGCCCATTTGTTGTTTGAATGTGGTGTTGCGTAGCGTGCTTTTTCCTAACTCCATCTGGTTTCGTGATTTCGGGATACCTTCGAATCAATTTGTAGTAAACTGTGTTGCCTTCGATCGCTTTGACTGAGGAAGTTCCATTTGCAATGGCAAGATACGTGGCTGATGTAAGTCCGGCGAGGCCGTTGCGCAAACATTTCCTTTTTAGATCGACCAATAAATCAAAATGGATTAAAAAGTCGGCACAAATGATTGGCCTCGTGATATCCGCGACGACAATGTCCCACGTAAAATCACGTCTAACACTTAGTTTCAAGGATAGCGTTTTCGTACCATAGGTTTGGATGACCGTACTGTTTGCTGCGAAAAGTTGGTAATCGACTAGCGCTACTTGTGTTCTCAACCGCGTGCGAGGTAATACGGACAGATCTGATCCAATGTCCACCAAAAATGATGTAGCCCGATCTTTAATAAAGAGGCTGCGAGAATCAGATTGGGAGTCACCACATTGGGAGTCGCCGCTAGTGAATTTCCGCCGCGTTTCGCAACCCACGGTACAGCGTTTTGCTTCTTTACCAAATATAGCATGGTAGGATCAGAAACAGCCTTTGTTTAGTTAGCGGTATTTCGGGCGACTGTGTGGCGTATGTGCCTACTGGCGATTGTTAATCGCACTGCTCAGTGCGGCCACTGACTTGGTTAAATGAAGAATTTACGTGGTTATGGCTTTGGTTTCTGGACTTAGTGTAACAGCAGCTATTTGTATATTCTGAAGAATTTCATGCAACTTGTCCGCGCTTGCACTTAGGTCATCTAAAGAGGCGGCAGTTTGCAGAGCTGGCATGGCGCGAGTGTCTTTGGGCAGTGCGGATAGCCGCTTTGCTTTAATGGCATCTTCGCTGGCCCCAGTTAGTAACGACTTAAGGTGGCGCAAAAATTGGGACGGAGTGTGGTCACCTATTGCCTCCCCTTCCAGGAGATGCTGAAGTTTAGCTTCCTTGGATTTGGAAAACCGCATCATAAGTGCCGTTTTTAAGGTTAAGTATGGCTTCGACAGTGGAGGTTGTACAATGATGTCCTTCACTTCTGCGGCGTAGCGAGCGTCAAGAACTTGTCTATTTCTTTCGACACGCCCGAAACTGTAAATTGAGCTTCAATCTGTGCAAACCAAAGTGCGGGTTTATCCGGGTTCAATTGAATCGGTCGAATAACGCTAGAATGCGAAATGATCGGTTGGGTTTCCATGAGTCTATCGTCGGCTGTCATGCCCTCTGTGCTCGGCATTTCGACAATTTGCACGATTATCGTGTTAATAAAAAAAATCGAGCAGAAAAAAAATTTTAATTAACAAAGAGGCTTGTATATTGCGCTGCAATTTGTCCAGCTACAACTAAAGACTCTGGTTTTACCTCGAGACGCCTCAGTGTGCTGTCTACCGCTGGTGATTTAGAAAACGTAGGTTATGGCGAGTCGCGCTGCTGTGGAGCTTCACTTAAGAATCACGTCGGGGTCACCACTGCAGCGGTATAACTCTTTCCGCTAACTAAATAGAATTACGGCCACGTTGATTAATAATTTATTAATTTTTTAAATTATAAATCACAGCTCAGAAAATTAGTTAGAATTGGTACTTAATTTTAACCAGGGAGAGTGCAGCTGGAAAATAACGTGTCCGTCGCCTTTGTTGGTCTGGCAGAGAAGAAGGAGAGAAGACACAGTAGCGTAGAAGCAGAGCGGTGAAATTAGTGCAAACTGTCAAAACTGCAGAATAGCGTAAATAATGATGGGTTGCACTGCAATTGAGTAGTTAGACTGCAGACTTACTACGAGATTGAACGTTTAAAAGTGTGTATTTTTAGAGACGCAAGTACCTACACATTAATGTACTACAACTACCATATAAAGGAGCGCGAGTTCGGTGTTGAATATGGGATGGGAAATAGGCTAAGTCGCCAAGTACTGACGTTCACTACCGCGGACAAGCATGATCCACGATCCAGCGGTATTCTTCAACATCTCGCGGATTTGTGTGCACTCCCCAATATACACGTTTATGAGCGCCTAGAAAGCATCTACGAGCGCTGCCCTGCCCCGATATAAAAATCGTGCTTGGCGATTTCAATACCAGGGTGGGTTATGAAAGGATCATTGAGCACACTATCGGAAAATTCAGTATCCACAACGAGACCTCCGCTAGCGTGTGTATTGGGTATTAAACCTTTCTTTCACTTCGAGGAAGGCATTCCGGCTCGGATCATTATCTTGTCGCAACCAAGATGCCCATAGAGCTATGCGGAGCATAGATATTGACGATACGCCAAATATTAGAAAGACGGGTGAAAAGAGGATCGACGATTAGCATCTATTTGTCGACAGCATTAGAAGATGTTGCCTATATACATACATATGTATATCTCAATTTGGTGTATCTGCAAAAATAATACGGATATTTAAAATGATGCGGACTTCTCCGAGCCGGTTGATACCAAACGAGGTTTCGGACACACTGACTCCCTGTCGTATGACTTCTTTAAAATATATTGGAAAGGATGGGTCTGGAGGTGAACGAGGGCAAAACGATGTACCTCCTGTCATCAAATAAGCAGTCAGCGTATTCGCGTCTTGGCACGTCAGTGTTGACGGATACAATTTTGACGAAGTATATGACTTTTTTATCTTGGAACTAGCATTACCGCCAACAACAATGTCAGCCTTGAAATACAACGAAGAATCTCTTTCTAATAAGTACTCTTGAGGAACAAAAACCACGCTCTATAAGTCCCAAATCATATCCGTGCTATTGTATGGCGCTGATGCATGGACGCTGCCAACATCGGATGCGATGGCTCTTGGAGTATTCGAGAGTTATTTGGACCTTTAAGATGATGGAACGACGATTTGCATGAGATTTATAACGACAGTGACATAGTACAGCGAATTAAGATTCAGCGCCCACGTTGGCTGGGTCACGTTGTACGTATCTAAGAAATTACTCCAGCCTTGAAAGTAATTAATGCGGTTCCCGCTGGTGGTGGCAGAGGAAGAGGAAGACCTCCTCTAAGCTAGAAAGACCCAGTGGAGAAGGACTTGGTCTCACTTGGTGTCTCTAGCTGTTGGTCAAAATCGTATAGACGGTTATAGCACCAATTAAAAATAAGAATGCCGAATGCTATGCTTTTGTGGGCATTTCCAATGTATTTGAACCATCCAAAGCAAAGGACATTAAAAGTAGATGCATTAATAAGCATAGGTAAGTCTGGTTTATGTATTTTTATTGGCTCGTAGAATCTATTTGCTGTCGGTCAATAAACAAATCAAGTAACTTGTTATTTTTTTTCAAATTTGTTTGTTGGGTAATTTCTTACTCTTTTGAAAGTGTGTCTGTCTGGAAATAATTTGTTCATCTTCTTAATGTAATCCGTTTTTTTTATATTATCACCGTTTGTTTCCCATACCTGCGTCTGTGACAACTATATCACCTTCATTCATTTTCCAAAACTCCGTGGTTTTTCTGGATATTTATAGTATAAACTTGCGTTATGAATACAATACTTTGCTGTTATCCATGTAAGGCTTCTTTCTAGTGTATTGAACGAAGTTTTGTTATATAATATGTTTGCGTTTTTTATTTTGTTCAATTGCACCATTTGTGTATTTTATTGATTAATCTTAAATAGAGATTCGCCAATGAAGAAGCTACGGAGCGAAACGTTGAGCCGGAAAGTGAACAAAAGTTCCACCTTTTTAAATTTGTTTAACCTTGTCTAAAAAACAAAAAAAATATTCAAGTAATTGAACAAGCAAAATGCCTGAAAAAGAATACTATTTGTAAACCAAAATCATTTTTATATTCTGTAAGTTCAAAACGTAGGGTAAATTGTTTTTCTTCAAATATGAGGTATTAATGTATTGTGTCTAGTGACACGGAAGATATTGCAAATTGGTTAACTCACTGTTTTAAGTCTAACTATTCCACTAATTTCGATGTACCGATTTCCAAACAATGTCATCTATGTTCTAAAAGATCAATACATATGCCAATAAAATGTTCTGAAGATGTGATGTGATGAAAAAGGATATTTTGTGGAAGTGAATACGTGTCAAACTGATATCTTTATATTTTTGTGTTTAAACAAGTAACAAAGCTCTGATTCATTGGTTCGTGATAGGGATAATGAGAAAACAAGTAATTTTCACACGGTTAGCGTGGCTGAGTGGTTGCGTAATCGCCTAGCAACTCCGTGTACCATGGTTCAAAGCCAGGTAAAGTCTAGAAAGAAAGAAGTGTGATGAGGAGATGTGGTGATCTCCGAAATAGCAGCTATCACTTCTACCACTTTGAAAAATTGTTGTTTCTCATAACATTCCCTAATTCAAACCTGGAATCAAGCTCTATAAATTATACAGACATTTCATAAATATAAGGCCAAAAATAATAATAATTACAATAAGGATGAGCAAGCCTCAAAGCAAACTATAAGTAGAACAAAAAGCTTATAGATTTGCAAAAAAAACAACAATGCCAACCACGCTACTAAGCACATAGTGGCGATGTCACAATTAATAGCGGTATGGTTGGTGATAGGGATAATGAGAAAACAAGGAATTTTCACACGGTTAGCGTGGCTGAGTGGTTGCGTAATCGCCTAGCAACTCCGTGTACCATGGTTCAAAGCCAGGTAAAGTCTAGAAAGAAAGAAGTCTAATGGGAAGATGTGGTGATCTCCGAAATAGCAGCTATCACTTCTACCACTTTGAAAAATTTTTGTTTCTCATAATATTCCCTAATTCAAACCTGGCCTCAAGCTCTATAAATTATACAGACATTTCATAAATATAAGGCAAAAAATAATAATAATTACAATAAGGATGAGCAAGCCTAAAAGCAAACTATAAGTAGAACAAAAAGCTTATAGATTGGCAAAAAAAACAACAATGGCAACCACGCTATTAAGCACATAGTGGCGATGTCACAATTAATAGCGGTATGGTTGGTGATAGGGATAATGAGAAAACAAGCAATTTTCACACGGTTAGCGTGGCTGAGTGGTTGCGTAATCGCCTAGCAACTCCGTGTACCATGGTTCAAAGCCAGGTAAAGTCTAGAAAGAAAGAAGTCTAATGGGAAGATGTGGTGATCTCCGAAATAGCAGCTATCACTTCTACCACTTTGAAAAATTTTTGTTTCTCATAATATTCCCTAATTCAAACCTGGCCTCAAGCTCTATAAATTATACAGACATTTCATAAATATAAGGCAAAAAATAATAATAATTACAATAAGGATGAGCAAGCCTAAAAGCAAACTATAAGTAGAACATAAAGCTTATAGATTTGCAAAAAAACAACAATGCCAACCACGCTATTAAGCACATAGTGGCGATGGTTGGTGCTAGGGATAATGAGAAAGCGAGCAATTTTCACACGGTTAGCGTGGCTGAGTGGTTGCGTAATCGCCTAGCAACTCCATGTACCATGGATCAAAGCCAGGTAAAGTCTAGAAAGAAAGAAGTCTGATGAGGAGATGTGGTGATCTCCGAAATAGCAGCTATCACTTCTACCACTTTGAAAAATTGTTGTTTCTCATAATATTCCCTAACTCAAACCTGGCCTCAAGCTCTATAAATTATACAGATATTTCATAAATATAAGGCCAAAAATAATAATAATTTTAATAAGGATGAGCAAGCCTAAAAGCAAACTATAAGTAGAACAAAATGCTTATAGAGCTGCAAAAAAACAACAATGCCAACCACGCTATTAAGCACATAGTGGCGATGTCACAATTAATAGCGGTATGGTTGGAGAAAGGGGTAAAGAGAAAACAAGCAATTTTCACACGGTTAGCGTGGCTGAGTGGTTGCGTAATCGCCTAGCAACTCCGTGTACCATGGTTCAAAGCCAGGTAAAGTCTAGAAAGAAAGAAATCTGATGAGGAGATGTGGTGATCTCCGAAATAGCAGCTATCACTTCTACCACTTTGAAAAATTGTTGTTTCTCATAATATTCCCTAATTCAAACCTGGCCTCAAGCTCTATAAATTATACAGACATTTCATAAATATAAGGCCAAAAATAATAATAATTTCAATAAGGATGAGCAAGCCTAAAAGCAAACTATAAGTAGAACAAAATGCTTATAGAGTTGCAAAAAAACAGCAATGCCAACCACGCTATTAAGCACATAGTGGCGATGTTACAATGAATAGCGGTATGGTTGGAGAAAGGGATAATGAGAAAACAAGGAATTTTCACACGGTTAGCGTGGCTGAGTGGTTGCGTAATCGCCTAGCAACTCCGTGTACCATGGTTCAAAGCTAGGTAAAGTCTAGAAAGAAAGAAGTCTGATGAGGAGATGTGGTGATCTCCGAAATAGCAGCTATCACTTCTACCACTTTGAAAATGGGGAAATAATTTAATATAATTAAATTGATCACTTTTAATAAAAAGCAACTCCGAGTAGTTAGATTATTTTTTAAGTTTTATGATTAGGGAGGTATACTCCATTCTCCTGTGTGAAGAGAATAACTTAAAGAGGAGCTACCTAAGGACGTCTATAAATCCCTTGATGGCAATAGGGTAATACCTAAGGTGACCACCTGTACCTAAATAACCGGTACGATACCTAAATTTTTGGTTCAGTACCGTGTACCGAAATGAAGCTTTGGGTACAAGCAAATGTACCGAAATATTCAGGTGTATGAAAATTTTTAGGAAACAAAAAACAAATTTGTTTTAATTTTACATTTAATTGTTATTAAGAATTTTTACAACACTGGCTTTTCAAGAACTTGGTAGCACTATTTGTAACGTTATATTTTTAAAGCTTTGTTTCTTTATTTTATCGAAAATATCGATGACTTCCCCATCACTAGCTCAAATGAAAAAGTGCAACATGTCAAGAAAGCGTGGAGTGAATGTTTTCAACGAAAACTTAAAAGAAAAATATTTATTTATTAAAAAAACAATAGGTGATAGTGATGTGCGATGCGATGTGTGTACAAAAGACTTCAATATTGCTCACGGTGGCAAATCAGATATTGAATCGCATATAAAGTCAATGCATCACCAAAATGCATTAAAATTAGCATCGTCCTCTCATTCAATGACGGAATACTTTAAAAGTGCTACATTGGCTAAGTCTGATTTAGAAATTGCAGCTTGTGAAGGCGTCTGGGCATACCACGTAATACAATCTAATCTCAGTTTTCGTTCCACCGATTGTTCGTCCAAAATTATTCGAAGCTGTTTTTCTATGGTAAAGTTTCATTGCGCTCGCACCAAATGTGAGAGCATCGTTACTAATGTGAATTATAATAGAATACAAAACGACTTGCCGGACATCAATTTCGTCACTTTAATTACAGACGCGTCTAATCATGGTAACATTAAAATGTTTCCCGTTCTTATCCGATATTTTTCGGTAAATAAAGGAGTGGAAATTAAAATTATCGAATTGTCATCTGAAGGCGGTGAAAGTTCAGATATTATAGTAAATATGTTGAATAATGCAATCGAAAAGTTCAATCTAAAAAGCAAAATTGCTGCTTTCTGTGCAGATAACGCACCAAATAATTTTGGAAATCGTCAGCGCAGTGGATCTGATAACGCATTTTACAAATTGAATGTGCTCTACCCTGGAATAATTGGCGTTGGGTGTTGTGCACATATAGTACACAATGCTTTAAAAAAAGCTTGCGATAAAATGTCGATTGACGTAGAATGCATTATTGTAAAAATATACTCACATTTTTATTTGTTCACTGTGAGAGTTTCGAAACTTAAAGCATTTTGCGATTCCGTCGATGTTGAGTACCAAAAAATTTTGGGCTACTCTAAAACTCGATTTTTGGGCCTACTGTCAGCTATAGATGGAATTTTGAGAATTTTTGACGGTTTAAAAGAATATTTTCTTCAAGAAGAGTGTAGCCCAAACATATTGAAAACGTTTTCTAAAGATCCGATGGCCAAAATTTGGATTCTTTTTTTGCGGTATCAGGTAGATTTAACTTGTTTCATATCACTTTTATATATTATATACATTTTTACATAATTTATTTAGGCAGCACTCTTTAATCGAACGGTTAAACTAATTGAATCCGATTCCGTCTCAGCCATGGAAGTTGCACAAACCCTTACAACGCTCGTAGAATCGCTTGAATCACGAAAAGACAATGATTTTTTGTCTACTGTCGTTCAAAATGAAATTGATAAAGCAGTCGACGAAGAAAACATTACAAAAGAACTAGTTTTGATGACGACCCGTCCGTTTTATGGTTTTTATAATCCATCTATTTTCTAATGGCAATTGTTTATTTTATTTTTATTTTTAGCGGAATGTATTGACTACATCCAAAAGTGGACCGTTCACTTTGAGCACTTAAAGATATTCGCTTGGTCTGCACTTGAGAGGATTCCAGATTGGGAGTCTATTCAAACTTCTGCCAAATTCATTGCATCAAAACATCGTTTCAATATTGAATCGAACGACACTGAATTATTTGATCAAATCACTTTTCTAAAAAGATACGTTATTGCAGAAAAGATCCAGTCTTGGAAAGAAAACAAAACTGCAACCGACCAACGTTGGGTGGAAATCTTTCAATATTTTGCAAAAAATCATATACCACACCAGCACATACTAACTATTGTTTCCTATATTCTCTGTTTGCCTGGCACATCATCTACGGTCGAGAGAATTTTTTCTTTGATCAAAGATATCTGGTCCGATGATAAGTCACAATTACAAATTGAAACATTGAAATGCATTTTGTACGTAAGGTACAATATTAAAATGACATGTCTGGAATTCTATAACTTTCTCAAAAATCAACCACAAATGCTACAAGCGATAGGCTCTAACGCAAAATATACATTTAAAAAATGTAAATAATAAAAAAATACGTAGCACTTGATTTTCCGCATTATTTTACTTTTATAATTTGCTAAAAATAAAATTTGTAATGGACTTTATAATAATAACCGCATCTATGAAAAAAAAATCAAAATGAACAAAATTATTTTTAATGTACCGGATTTTACAAAAATAAAGGTGGTCACCTTAGTAATACCGTTCTACATAGGACCATTAAACTATTCAAATAAACAAATTTCTTTACAGTGGAATAGAACAAATATTTAAATAAAATTAAAACAATATGGTTTTTTTTGTTAATTGCAAATAATCATGATTTTTCTGATTATTTCCTATTATAATTGCTTACTCATTTTTCGATTATAAAAACGAATTAGTTTAATCATTATGGTTACCGAGCCCAAATAATCGCCTCGATTACTAGTCGAAATCTCAATAGCTTTGCTTTTGGGGCAATCATATTTTGACATCTGCTAAATTTTGTAAGCTTTAGTTAACCTTCACCCCGACTGTATTTATGTACATATGTAAATATTTGAATTTTTGAATTGCTGTGGATTTCACAATTTTGATCCGATTCTTAAACTTTTTGGACTCAGTGGCAAACTTTTTGTTCTTCAGCTAAAATTAGTATAAAAAATATTTTTAATTTTTTTAGTTGTTTATACGTATTTTGTCGTTTTATGTACACATCCCGGCGGTATTTACATACATATGTAAATATGACGTATTTTACATGAATGGTGGAGGGAAGCTACCTTTTTTGGAGAGGAACTAAGTCAAGAAGCATTATAAAATATTTTAAATATGTGTTTTTTTTTATTTGAACATGTTTTCATGGCAATTGTTACATTTTGTTAAAGTTTTACTATGTAAGACACAAACAGGCTTCTTGCATGTATTGCATTGCTTTCTTGTCGTTCTCTTCCTTTTTGATTCCTCGTGATAGCATATGAAACACAGTCCCTTAATTTTTGAGTTCCCGCGATCGTCATTATTTGGAAAAACTTCCTCAGATTCAACATCTTTTGCTGTTAGTGCCTGAATACTTTTTCCAGTGATACATTCTATGGCGCTACGAGTTGGAAAATAAGCTACAGCTCTTGGGTTCATTGCCCTTTTTAGGATAAGAGGCATGCACAACTTTTCGCCCAATTCTTGTAAAAACATACGACGACGACCTATAAAATGAATGAAAAATCTTTAATTGAATCAAAATTTTTATATAGGCAGCAAGTGCAGATACATCGAGCATATTATAAAACAGTGCCAAGGGCCATCGGTTCGTTTTACGTTTGCATGAATATTGTGCAAGCATCTTGTCCATTGTGTCCACTCCTCCTTTAATTTTGTTATAAAACAAAATTATATTGGGTTTATTTTTTACATTCGATATTGTGTGGTCGCTAGGCAATGTTGAAAGTAAAACAACTGCTTTGTTTTTTTTCGGAACATATGAACAAATTGTCTTATTTAGCCCGAATCCAAATACACTCGACAACTCCTCTCTTAGGGATGAGGCTTTGAACTCCGGAGGCAGGCAAGCTTTGTTTTTTTTCATTGTTTCGACCAATGATATCTTCCAACTTGCTAGTGTGTCCGCAAGAGCAATGGATGTGAAGAAATTATCACACGTTACATTGCGACCCGAATTTTTGTAATATATAATTAAATCCTTTACAACTCTTCCCCTTGATTTACTTCCCGTACGTTGTTGGCCTTTCCGGTATATATTGGAGCTGTTAGAGGGTAATATGTTTGAGAGTCACATATCCACCATAGTTTTATACCATATTTAGCTGGTTTGGACTGTACTGTGTAAACTTAGTGCGACCTCGAAAGGGAAAAAGCTGCTCATCAATTGTAAGATTCTCCCGTGGTCTGTAACTGGCTCGCAAATTGGTATTAAGCATATTAAAAATCTCAGAAATTGGAGCTGCTTTATCTGCTTGCATTCTGTTTTCTCTGGTATTTTCTTGGTCAAAACGTATAAAACGTAATATTTCTGAAAATCATTTTAAAGACATTGTGGCTCTATACAGCGGATTGGCATTAGTTTTCCAGAGCATGGTTAAGTCCTCCGAGCTTGAATTATGACTCCCCATTACGAGCAAAATACCAAAAAAAGGCACACAGTTCTTCCTCATCTATATCATTCCAGGTATATTTTCTAATATTTTACGAAAGTATTCATATATATTTAGGTAGAGAAGTTCTACAAGAAATGCATACTTACTGACTGGTTTTACTTGTTGAAGCTTTTTCGCTCTCCAGCTTTTGATACACAGCTTTGCCTTTCCTGTTAGTATTACGAAAGATGATCGATTGTATAGTCGGATGCATTAGCAAAGAAAAAGTATCAACTTCACTTAAATTCTTTGTACCAGGGCTTGGGCCAACCAAGCGAGCTTCACAAAAAATATTTTGTTTGCTCATTCGCTGCATCCCGTGGGGCGATTTGCTCCATTTCGTACCATCTTTTCCCACGTAAAATTGTTCACTTTGGCCTTCGCCTTGCTGTTCATTGACTTCAATTTCTTCGCCATTGCCTTCATCCTCGGAGCTCAGCTCGATATCTGAGTCGCCTCCGTGCCCAACCTCAATTGGAAATGTATTTAACTCCACGTCAGAATCAATGTCATTAGGTACTCAAAACATTCTCTGGAAATGTGTCATTGACTTCGGGTTCACCTTAAGTAATTTCGGGTGTCCCATCATCGTCATCAGATTCCAAGTTTTGAAATAATTCCTCAAAATATTTCTCCCTCATATCATGCGACAGGCTAGATATAAAGTTATGAAAATTTTAAAAACAAGTCGCCATATAAGTGAAAAAGCAAAAGTAAGTTCTTACCGAGCCACTGCTGCGGAGCTCAAAACTTTGAAATCTTTCACTTGGTTTTCCATTTTCACATAAAAAAAACTAACCGTATTGCAACTTCTATTATTTACGACTCGCGTTTCTTGAAATTCAAAAAGAACTAAAACTTCATTACTGAATGTAAATCGCAATACATACATATTTCCTGGAAAAATTGAGCATGCTTGTTTCGGGGAAATATAATTGCAATGCCTACTTGATCAGTAAATTTGAAGTTTTGAAATAAATTTGAAGCTAACTAGATATCTAACGTACGCAAGCTGCAAATACTTAGTATATTTACATATGTATGTAAATACAGTCGGGTTATGAAGTGTAAAATTGCTGCCGCGGTGAAGGTTAAAATAAATATGCTTATACAGTTCCTAGCAGTAATATGATTAGTGATATTGCTTCTCTATTGTTCCACAGAGATACATACGTGGCTAAACTGACACACACATAGCGCAACATTGCTAAACAAAAGATTGATTTTGTGGGAGGAAATTGAGTCAAACAAAATATAAATGAGCTCAGAATACGTGATATGAAATACAATGAGTTTTTTTTTGGCAGCTTGTTACCAATGGACTAAATGCAGCTAAAAATCTTAGTCTTCTTAAAATGGCATATACATTACTGAAAACAATATTAATATGATAAGATTAGAATTTATTACATAGCCCAAATTTATAATCTTGTCTATTAACATAAGAACACCTGATGATACTGTCTTAAAACTAAAGCAAGCGTTATTTCCTTCACTTTTTGTAACTTTTTTTGGAGGTATCCTTTCATGAATTTTACAAATTCGCCAGAAAAGTCAAACAAATCTTGAAGTTTCTTGGAAAGGACGGCCATAGAACCATAAAAAACATGTATTTAAATATGTACTGAGCAACAAAAAAAATGGGGTTATTAGAGCCATTCTTACAAGACGTGTTGGACTTAATGCACTCTGTGCCACGCAGCTTCTGTAAATTTCATAATTTTTTAAAAACGAAAATTCCAACATAACGACACTAAAGTCCTTCTCAAGAGGCGTGTTAAACTCAATACACACGCAACATATCTGCTGAGTGTTAATAGTGAAACACGTGCGGAGTTTTAAGTTTTTAAATACATTTTTTGATTGTTTAATTGTTTAATTAGTAGTAAATAATTACCCTTACAGTGTAAATATATGAGATCCTCCTATGTATTTAAAAAGAACACAATATGCAAATAGTTGTTGACTTAAGTAATTCTAAAAAAATCTTTATTATGAAATAAATAAATTCACATTGCTAAATCTCGCAACAATTTTGTATCGGGTGTTTTTTTTACAGGTTTGTTTTTCGAATAGAGATAAAACTGGCATTTTGTGGTCAAATCTGGCAACTCTAATGTCATTTATGTTCAGTTTGGTTTGCCATTTCATCATGAACAGGTTGACAAAAGAACAACGCTTGCAAATCGTGCAAATTTATTTCGAAAATAATGGTTCAGTTCGCGAAGTTTACCGCGAGCTCCGTCAATTTTATGGTCGACATAATCGTCCATCAGAGCAATTAATTCGGTTAACCATGGATCGTTTTCGCACTACGTTTACTCTATGTGATAATACGCATCCGCAGAGACGTCGAACAGTGCGCACCGAAGAAACAATTGCCGCTGTAGAGCAAAGTGTTGAAGAGGACCCGAATGAATCGATTCGCCACCGTGCACAGCAATTGGAGCTTTGTCCATCAACTTTAAGGAAGATTTTGCGCAAAGATCTTGGCTTGCGACCTTACAAGATCCAGCTTGTGCAAGAATTAAAGCCGCGAGACCATGCAATGCGTCGTGATTTTGGTGTATGGGCCGAAAATGAGATTGATCTCGATGCTGATTTTCATCGCAAAATTTTGTTCAGTGATGAGGCTCATTTTTGGTTGAATGGCTACGTCAACAAGCAAAATTGCCGCATTTGGAGTGAAGAGAATCCACATGAGACCCTTGAAACGCCATTACATCCACAAAAACTGACTGTTTGGTGTGCTCTATGGGCTGGTGGAGTCATTGGGCCATACTTCTTCCGCAATAATGCTGGAGAGGCAGTTACCGTTAATGGAGACCGGTATAGAGCCATGATAACCGACTATTTTGTTCCCGAATTGGATGGCATGAATGTGGATGAGTTGTGGTTCCAACAAGACGGCGCTACATGCCACACAGCGCACGTCACAATCGATTTATTGAAGGAAACATTCGATGAGCGCATAATTTCGCGGAATGGACCTGTAAATTGGCCACCAAGACCGTGTGATTTGACACCATTGGATTATTTTCTTTGGGGATATGTGAAGTCGCTCGTCTACGCCAACAAACCAGAAACGTTAGGGGAATTGGAAGCCAACATTCGTGGCGTTATTGCCGACATACGGCCCCATATGCTCGAAAAAGTGGTTGAAAATTGGACCTGTAGAATTGGCTTTATTCGAGCCAGCCGCGGCGGCCACATGCCCGAAATCATATTTAAACATTAATGGCATAAAATTATCCTTCCAATAAAGCCAAATTGATGGACCTTAAAACGATTTTCTTGTGTTTTATTTCAATTCGAAGTTCTATACCCCTAAAAAAAACACCCGATATAACACATAAATTATATAATGTACGAAATTTTAGAGTTTTGATTTAAGTTTTAATTTACTTGCTTTTTTTAGAGCAATTAAATAACTGTTCATGTTTTTTAGATGTTTTCTTTGATCTAGTAAATTAATAATTTATTGTTTTTCAGGATGAGTTGACCAATTTTAAATGAGTGCAACTTTTGTTCTGGCCAAATGCTTCGCTAAACTCCTAAGCATCAAGGGCGAATGTTTATTTAAGATAAAATAGTAATATACAATTAATTTATTAGGTAACGTTGCTTACTTGGTTAATGACCCACTAAAGTCAGCAGCGCCTGTTCACCAGTAGGTGACACTTCAAGCGGGTTTCTTGGAGAAAGTGGCTGGCTTTATAAAAAACAAAAAATGCAAGTATCTGGATATGTATTGGGTTTGGGACACCCCACGTATATTGAAAACTTTCAACAAGCATTGGACGAGATTTCCCTTTTTTGATGACGACCACACACAATGTAAGGACTAAGATTAAAGGGCATGTACCAGGAATGTCCTAACCCTTAATGGAGAAGGTGCCACTGCCCAGGTGGTTGATGTCCTCGTAAGATTAAAGGCTTTCCAAGAAATCAAATGGACGGGACAAAGTACGCCAAATATTGGAAAAGACCCGTGATCTATTTTTCGACTTTAAATCATCTCCCGACGGCACGAGTAGAAGTTTTCTATATACAGCGATGTCTTAATTTTGTATTCCTGCAAAACTAATAGAGATATGATATGTAAAATGACGCTGAGCAACACCAACAGCTCAGTCAGAATTGGGAAGAACCTCTCCTAGCCCTTTGACTTCTTTAACATTATGTTGGAAAAAAAATTTCAAGCTGCACAATTAAACCTGTCAGGCACCATCATTTATAAGAGTGTGCAACTACTGGCGTACAATAGTATGGTCTAGTAGCATGGACGCTGTCAACATCAGATAAGATCAGATGGAGTATTCGAGAGAAAGATTCTCCGATTCTTTTAGACCCTTACGTCTTTACGACGGCGAATACCGTAGACGATTGAACGGTGAGTTCAGCGAATTAAGATTCAGCGCCCACGTTGTCTGGATCATTTTGTACGTATGGAAGAAAATGTTCCATCTTTGAAAATAATTAACGCTGTACACGAGTGGTAGCAGAGGAAGAGGAAGGCCTACGACGAAAAAACCAGGTGGAAAGGGAAGTGGCTTCAATTGGACCCTCTAGTTGGCGCCAGTTGGCAAAATACAGGAGCGATTGGCGCGCCATTTTGAAATCGGTCAAAATCGCTTAGGCGTTTATAGCGCGAATTAAGAGAAGAATGTTGCTTCAAATAAATTGCTCGAATTGTTGGGAGAATCGAAATATAATGTTTTGGGATATGAGGAGCGCCTCAAACCAAAACAAGTTAATAAGGGCCTAAGTTCGTGTGCAATCGAATTTTAGATACCTGACGGGTGTTGTTATTTCAAACTATCCAGCATGCTCCGCTACGCTTTAGTTTTTTGTAGTTTTTTTTATCAAAATCATTTTGGCGTCATCCTGCAACTTACATAAGAGGCTTAATGGATCCCTGAAATTTTCACACAAACAAATAAACACTGACATACTTTGATGCAATAAAATAAACTTTTGTAAGCCAAAATTGCTTTTTTTAGATAAGTAAATTCAAACATACAAACTGGCAAACAGGCCGACAAAAATGCAAATAGAATCATGAATTTTCCTTGAAAAAATCTCTTTAAAACCTTTACGTGTATTATAATATAAACAAGAGATATACATCAAATTGTGTAGAAAATGAAGCGAAATAAGATATATAAAATAAAATAACAAATGGAAACTAGTCAGAGTAGCATGGAGCAAATGGTCCAAGTTTTCTTTTCGCCCCCTGTGTTTGAAGAGAACGTTTCGCAAAGTTCAATTCTAGAGCAATACTTGAGTTCTTTACTTGGATTGGATATGAGCGCAGTGATGAAGTCATATAAGATAAACATATAAAAAAAGCGTTTTGTGAGAGTGATTGTTATTTTCTAAATCCAAAAAAATATTATGCAGTGTTGGGATAGTAAACAATATTTATATCCAAACTTATTTTTTTTAACGAAAATAAGACAATGTGTACCTGCCATTCAAGTGCGCTTGCTTTGAAAACCCCCACAAATTAAATTTTATTTTTTGAGCGAGAATTAAAACCCAAGAAAAAAATAAACTCAACAAATAACGATTATTTTCTGATCAAAATAAGAAACTCAAAACATAAGGATTCAACTTTTTTAAATATAACTTAAAAAACAAAAATCAATGGCGCTGAAGTTAGTCCTTGTGACAAAGAATATGTAGCTTTACTCCTTATATACGTAGCATTTCTCTTTCCGTATGGGATTTGCGTCGAAACTTGGAAAATAATCGTTATTTGTGGTCCCTAGTTTAAAGTGATTTGAGAACAAGTTTACAGGTTAACAATTTGGAAAAAATTTGAGACCGAAAAAAGGCCATTATAGAAACGTTTGTACACAAGAATATAATTTGATTACCAAAAGAAGATAAATCAAAAAGTCGTAGTTGAAAATTGTCGCTTTTATTTAGTGAAAATTAAAGAAAATTGGGCATTACCACAAGATATGTCCTAAAACTATGAATCGTAAGCTGTTCCTCTAACTGGAAATTCTGCAGAAAATATTATATACCACAAAATAAGATGTAGTCCTTTTTTTAATTTCCCTCTAAAAGTCTTGATATGACTTTTTTCAAACAAAATTAAATTTTTATTCAGGACAGAAAAATTAAAGTCCAAGCATAACTGTTACGCCAAGCAAAAATATCTGCCATGGCAAGACTTTAATGTCCGGTTCAAATAAATGGGTTTGAAAAATGCAGAAAAATTTAAGTTTATTTTTTGGTATGTGTGTGAAAGCTTTCTCATAATATTTTTTTCGTCAAAATTTTTGGCATTGCATTTATTTTCCGTCCCTGGTTTTCAATAGGTGTTGGATATAAGTTAACCCGAAATGCTGGCCAGCGAATTGCCCAGTCAGCATTGTCTGCCTAACATCCGTTCATGGCAATGCTGAACACTATCACCACCCCAAGCCGTGATCAACAGGCAGCGACAAACAACCAACGCTGCATACAAGATACCACAGTCGTGGGATCCGCTGACGCAGCACACGCGCAATAGGCAGCGGACTGACAGTGGCCAACAACCAACGCTGCATACAAGCTACCCCAGTCGTGGGATCCGCTGACGCAGCACACGCGCAACCGGCAGCGGACCGGCAGTGACAAACAAACAACTACTACTGCACACACAAGTTGGCATAGTCGTGGGATCCGCTGACATAGCATTACGAAACACGTAGCGGACGGTAAGAGCAGCGACGTCAACGAACAGCGGTAGCGGCGACAGCAACGATGGTGAGGACGGCTTAGGCTAGGAGGTAGCAATAAGTGAAACATATTGTCAGTTCTAAGCAGACTCAATAAATGCACAGACGTGCACCAAAAATAACTTATTTACCGGAATTGTGATAGACGTACCACCTTTTCAAATTAAACTTCTTAGGTGACGAATCACATATAGTAGTGTAGCAACGGAAAAATAGGCATAGGTAGAGAACGATCGAACTTCGGATTCGGCTTCCTCCTGTTCGGCCACCAAAACTAAAGTTCGGTTCGGCTTCGGGGAAAAAAAGCTGAATTTCGACCAAGCATTTGTGAATTTTTATTAATTAAAAATTGTATAAAGGTTTAGTTCTAATATGTTGGTCTTTGGGGAAACCAGCCTTCCGGATTAACATGTTAATATTAAAATATGATTTGCATTAATATTAATCAAAGTTACTAGTCATTAAGTACCCCATTAATGAAAATCTGCTGCCTAGAAATTATAAAATTTTTGAAAACAAGTTTCAGTGGTACATTTCCTTCTTTTTGTAGTGCCCCATTGTTGGGCGCGTTTTAGTGCTGTCGTTCGGTCTCGCTGTTTGTTGAAATTGTTTCGTCCTTTTAGCATCTCGTATCCTGAGCGCGATCATTTGGCGGGTTTAAGTCACCCCCTGCAGCTTGGGAGGTATTGCGAGTGGGTTTTTAACTTTTTGGTTGGAACTCACCTCTGTGCACCTCTAATGCGTGGTTATTGCTTATTTTGGTCAGTTGTATTAAGTGTGCTGTTGAGTTCGAATATGCTTACTTCAAAGACTTAATACGTGCGTGTGTAACATAAGAGTTAATGTTCCCGCGCTTACTGTGGTTATTTTTCTATTCTCTTCCCGCCTTTGTACTACATTCGTTTTCAATTGCATTCGCTATCATTGTTGGTTACCGCTCGCATACTCGTTCTCCGCTTACAATTACTTATAATTTGTATTAATAATTATAATTAAATAAAAACTGGACTTATAAAAGGGCATGTATCGCGACTTTTATTTGGAGCCGCTGAGTCATCATTAATCGCAAAAACCCCGCAACATTGCTGATATTTTGCACCGGATTGGTTCAACCCGCTCGTACAAGTGCAAGTATAGCCTGCGAATCGCTATTAACTAAAAAATACAAATACGTAAAATATCTTTCACTTAAAGTAAAAAAAACTTTTGGGTGCAGCAGCCGCTCAAAAAGTGTATATCACGTGCAAGTTGTTCCATGTTCAATAAAGCGTAATTTTAAGAGACTCTGACTTGTGCTCCGCAAGCCGACCTACATTCGACATTCGTAATTTTGCAATTCGCTGTACCTTTGGTTCGCCCTTTGCAAGGTGACCTGTGTTTGGCTTTCATTATTTTGACTATTTTGTTGTGCCATTTGTCTGCCCTCTGTAAGACCCGTACGGTATCGCTCACCTAAAAACAACCGATCGAGCCAAAAGTGAAAATGTCTGCATTCGTCGAAACGCGCGACTCTGCGCTTAATGCCATCAAAAGGTTCATAACAAAAAGCATTGACGATGTCTTTGCCCTGGACTTAGATAATTTAGAAAGCTACTTGCAGCTGCTAACCGAACAATGGATTCGCTTCAATGCCGCACAAGATGCAGTTGACACTTCTTGTGGAATCGATAATGCTGACGTAGAAGAGAACGCGCGTATTTAAGCCGAATTGTGGTACGCTACAGCTTTGGCCAACTTCCAGCGTGTTCGGAAGTGTCAGATGGTATCTCAAACGCGATCCTCACCCTCATCAACACCCGTATCTGCAACAATACGTTTACCAAAAATGGAGCTGCTGTCGTTTTCGGGGATTCCACGGAGTGGATTTCGTTCTATGATGCCTTCTGTTCATTGGTTGACGCAAACGCTGCTTTATCATATGGGCGAAAATTGCATTACTTGCGCAGCTGTCTAAAAGGGGACGCGCTGAGCATTATAAGCGGGGTTAAGATATGTGATACGAACTACCCGGAGGCATGGAACTCACTGAAGTCTCGCTATAAAGTCATGCGAGTCATCGTGGACGCGCATCTCAAGGCAATAGCTGACACGCGCAAGGCAACGAATGATACTGCTGATGATATAAAGAGCGTTCTTGATGCATTTCAGCAACACATTCGAGAGCTGAAAGCATTAGGGCGCCCCATCGAGTTTTGGGACGATTTGCTGGTACATGAGATTGTTAATAAATTAGCGTTTGAAACCCGAAAGCAGTGTGAGTTATCTCTCGTTAGTGATGAACCGCCAACATTAGAGCAGCTGACAGGTTTTTTGGAGATTTGGTGTCGCTCATTAACAATGCTTAACGCGCCTGCAGCTCAGGCATCGATAATTAAGTCGTCTACGCAGAAAGCAGCAGGCAAAACAACCAAAGCGTTTCACGCGATGCCGGAGCAGAACCGCACGCCTTGCATTTACTGTATCGCAGCACACAAGATTTATGTCTGCGTCAAATTTCGCAATTTAGACTCACCCGCTAAGTCAAAATCCATAAGAGAATCGAAAGCTTGTTTAAATTGTTTGAGTCCTGGGCACTACAAAGAGCGTTGTAATAGCACATCCGCATGCAGAGTATGTCACCAACGTCACCATATATCCGCTCATGTCATTGAGGCTATCGATAATGGTCCGAATACCGAATCTGCCGGCAATCATGCAACCGCTTCGCCCGCCTCGTCTGCCTTGGTTTTGTTAGCAAATAGCGCTGCTACACACTTTTCGCCCAGCTTAAGTTCCGCTTCGAGACCGCTACCCGCAACACACACAACAGTGATATTGTCTACCAGTTTAGTAAAGGTCCGTGATTGCTCCGGTTGTTGGCAGACCGCTCGATTATTATTTGATACCGGGTCGCATGCCTCGTTCGTAACGGAGGATGTAATGGAGCGTTTCATCTACACGGAGCTTCGGAAGGGTCCGCCAGCACCCCTATGACGCAAAGAACCGTTTTTGGCTGGACTTTATTTGGAAACGTTGACAACTCTACTTTGCCCGCGCTTAGTTAACAGTCACTGCATTGCGACGTTCAGCTGGATCGAGCGCTAGCGAGGTTGTGGGAACTGGAAGAACCGCCGCAAAAAATACACCTTACGTACGAAGAAAGCTTCTGCGAAGATCACTTCAATTCTACGCACAAAAGAACGCCGGACGGTCGCTTTGTTGTGGAGCTACCGCTGAAGCCAAATGTACGATTGGGTGAATTACGAAACTTCGCTGTTCGCAGCCTGTTACGAATCGAATGGAGGCTAGCTGGTGACAAAGATTTACGATTGCGTTACAATGAGTTCATGCAAGAACTCATTGATACGGGCCAAAACTACGACTGGGAACTCGCTTAATGACGCATTATTTGTGGGGCCTCAGCTACAAAACGATTTGTACTCGATATTGATGCGCTTTAGAACGCATCGGTATGTGGTAACCGCAGACGTTGCGAAGATGTATCGCCAAGTCTGTGTTTCGTCAAAGCACGTCGATATGCAGCGAATCGTTTGGCGATCCGACACATTTTCGCCCATTAAAGATTACCGTATGCTTCGCGTAACGTATGGAGTTGCTGCCGCGTCTCACTTAGCTGTAAAGTCGTTGCAACAAACTTCTAAGTGCTCGTCCAATACTTGCAAGAAAGCTGTTCACGGGATTTGCAGAGACTTCTACATGGACGACCTGCTAACTGGTGCCTCTTGCAAAACAAAACTTTTATCGCTACAACGAAGTATTTCCGAGATTCTCAAAGAAGGAGGTTTTGAACTACGTAAGTGGGCGTCGAACTGTACGGAACTGAACGAGAGTATCTCAAATGCACCTCAAAGCATACCGCATTACGAAGTTGCCGGTAAGGACGTCCACGCACTGGGCCTTATTTGGAATAAAGAAGACGACTACTCAACATTCGCTGTTGATCTTAAAAAACTGCCCGCTATTTTGACCTATAGGGCCTTTTTAGCTGATGCTAGTACTCTTTTTGACCCGCTGGGTGTGCTTACTCCTGTGACGATTAAGTCAAAGATGTGGTTCCAAGACATTTGTCGGGCTGAGGTTGGATACCAGATCCAATCGCTAAGCTTTGGCTTGAACATCGCGAACAGCTGCACCAGTTAGCAAGGTTGAAGGTGGGTCGCTGGCTTAGCTGTGGAACGATTGGGTCGTTAACTGAGTTGCACATTTTTGCTGACGCTTCCGAGCGCGCTTACGCTGCAGTTATGTACGCACGCACCGTTGACAGCGACGGTCAGGTCACCGTTGCAGTAATTTCGTCTAAGAGCAAGGTAACACCAATAAAAACAACATCGTTGCCTCGTTTGGAACCGTGTGCTGATCATCTCGCTGCCAAGTTGGTCGAAAGTGTGTTACATAGTTGGGACTGTCTCGGCTACCCGTTATTCGCTTGGACGGATTCAACGATTGCATAAGCATGGTTGCAAGCGCACCCCAGCAGATGGGAAACGTTTATCGCGACCCGCGTCGCCAATATTCAAGACATCCTTCCGCCTGAGTGCTGGAATCACGTACGTTCTGAAGGAAACCCAGCCGACTGCGCCTCTAGGGGTATAAATCCGATCGAGCTTATAAACCATGCGCAATGGTGGACTGGTCCAGATTTCCTAAGAAGTTCAAATCAGTTTTGGAAGTAAGCCTCACAAAATCGCATCTAACTGAGTTGGGCCTCCGAAAGAAAGTTCCCGTTCATGTCACGAATTCGGATAGTCACTGGTCGATAATAACGATATATTCATCATATTCAAAACCACGACGAATCCTCGCTTACACCCGACGGTTGTCCGCTTGGCTATTCAAGGCACTGGTAAAGAAGGTTATGGTACTCCTAGCTGTCGAGAAATATCTGAAGCAGAACTTCGCTTAATTAGGTATACCCAACATTTTTATTTTTCTAACGAAATATCTCTTTGCAGCGCAAAAAGGCCAATCGCGCTTCGCAGTAGCCTCTTGCGCTTGCAACCGTTTCTTGATTCAGATGGTGTTCATCGAGTAGGAGGTCGGCTGAAGTCCGCAGATGTCGCGCACGATGTAAGGCACCCGATAATCCTGCGTAAAACGTCGCCGCTGTCTAAATTGATAATCTTCGACATTCATAGATATACGTTACATGCCGGACCCCGCATAATGCAAGTGGTTTTGCAACGCCGCTATTGGGTGATCGGCACCCGCATCTTAATTCGCAACGCTTATCATAAGTGCGTAAAATGCACCAGTCTAAATCGCAATCTTGCAACGCAATCAATGGGCGACCTTCCTGCATCTCGAACTACATATGTCCGCTGTTTCACGCTCACCGCTATGGACTTCGCCGGCCCATATATGTTCAAGTTCACTCATGGAGGAGGGGCGAAATCCACCAAAGGCTACATTTGTTCCTTCATTTGCATGTGTAGCGGAGCAATGTACCTGGAATTCGTGGAGGATCTATCGACATCCGCTTTCCTGAATGCGTTCAAACGGTTTATTAATCGCAGAGGGTACTGTAAGGTCATGTTCTCCGACATGAGCTGAGAGGGAACTTCGTAACAAGTACGAGCAGTGCATGCAAGACGACAAACTTCATTCGTTCTTTGCCGACTCCAATATTGAGTGGCGCTTCAATCCACCGACCGCATCCCATATGGGAGGGTACAGGGTGACCGGTATTAAACGGATCAAGTATCATCTGAAACGTGTCTTGAGTGATAACTTGCTGTCTTACGAAGTTTACTACACTCTTAACGGAAGTGGAAGCCTGCGTTAACTCTCGTCCGCTATGTAATAATGCTATAAATGCTAGTGATCTGGAGGTTCTAACTCCTGGACACTTTATCGTGGGCGAACCATTGAAGTCCATTTCAGAGCCTGAGGGTCAAGGGTTCTCTGGAAGTCTTCAACAACGATGGCAGTTACTTTCCGCAATACGGCGGCACTTCTGGCGCCGTTGGAGGGACGAGTATCTCGTCAGTTTGCAACGTCGCACCAAGTGGTTCCGGCCTTCGCGAAATTTCGAAGAAGGAGATGTCGTAGCAGTTTTCAATGAACCTTCACCTCCTACAAAGTAGACACTTGCAAAGTGGATACGCTGTAATCCTGGAGCTGATGGTCGCGTGCGAGTCGTCACAGTGAGAACGTCGAATGGAGAATTCGTTCGTCCAATAACCATGCTGTGTCTTTTACCTACGAAAGAAGATATATTTTCCAACGGAGTAAACTCCTAGTTTAAGCATCATCTTGTGTAAGTCTGTAATTTTAAGTTTTTCTAATGTTTTCTTTCAAGATCATTTATAGAACATATCAATATCGTTCAGGGGCGGCGGTATGTTGAGTTCGAATATGCTTACTTCAAAGACTTAATACGTGCGTGTGTAACATAAGAGTTAATGTTCTCGCGCTTACTTTGGTTAATGTTTGGTCTACACAAGAGTTAATAGCCAATGTCTTTTCGCTTATTTTTCTATTCTCTTCTCGCCTTTGTACTACATTCGTTTTCAATTGCATTCGCTATCATTGTTGGTTTCCGCTCGCATACTCCTTCGCCGCATACAATTACTTATAACTTGTATTAATAGTTATAAATAAATAAAAACTGGACTTATAAAAGGGCATGTATCGCGACTTTTATTTGGAGCCGCTTAGTCATCTTTAATCGCAAAAACCCCGCAACATGTGCTGTTGTCGCTTCCTGATATTGCTCAGTTGGTTTGTTCGTAATACTGTTGTTGTTCCCACATAACAGGTCTCCACTAAGTCAACCGGCTGCTTAGTGTTTCTGTCATATCCGTTTTGTGATCCATAATAACTGAAACCTACGCAAGATCCGTGCTTGAGGGAGTATAACAGCTATACAAATGGTAGTCGGCAATTTAACGCAAACAAACCCTTTTTCCATAGCTAAGTATTTTGGGTTCGGTATTTGGACCAAATCGCTGCATTTCGGCTAAGATTACTGACCCAACTAGCATTTGCACTTGTTTTATAGGGTTCACTTGAGATTGCGACGTCTATTTTCACCTCACAAATAGTTTGCTTCAATAGGCTACGTGCAGCCTCGCAGTAGTTTAAGTTCATTTGGATGAAATTCATAGTTTCCTAAGTTCGACCAGTGTCTCCAAGCGCAACGGACGTTTTTACAGCCTATAAAATTTCTTAATGATCTTTTGGCAGTCCATTTACAAATAGCAGTGAGTAGATCGATGACCTTTGCCCCCGCACTTGAAGCAAATATCCCCGTAATCAGCTTAATGTGACAATCTTTAGATATGTATATGGCCAAACTTCATACAGCGGTAGCACCGTTTTGGTCCTTGACGCAGATCAACTCGGCAGTTTACCCATCCAATACGGATATTATCACCTTTCACTAAGAAATACGCGACATCTGAAGGTGCTAGAATGACCTCTGCCTGAGCTCCCCCGTACGCTGTTTTGAGGACCGTACCTTATCACTTTTGTAATAAGTATCCAATTTAAGCAAGGCCTCATGCTTTTATTTCGAGCTGCTTCATCTGCAGCAAGGTGTTAACCTCGGCTGCTTTTCCTAACACTGCATTTACTTCTGCCGAAAAGCACTCTAGCTGCTCAGGCTCAGTTCAAGAAGAAGGTCAGTATTGGCAGTTTTCTGTATGCCTTTCACTGCCTTTTCCATATTACTGATTTAACCAGATTTAAAATCTCTTTAATGATAAGTGGACCAGGTTTATAACTCGGAGCCACTCTTCTACTGTGCTTGCCAGAGTCATTGATTGGAGTCGCGGAAAGACATACCGCCACGTTCTTGCTCCGCCCTTGACTGCACTCACTAATAACTTGCTCATACAGAAACTTAATCGCAGTTAACATTTCACGCACTGGTATATTTATATGCGTTTATTATTGGTCAAATCCGCGAGCTCATCTATTTTCTACCCGTCGGCATTCAACGGGTTTCCTTACGCATCCGCGAAATGTTTACCGTTTACCAAGGTAGGCGACATTATTTCCAAGACGTTTTTGCCTGATTACTTTGCTATCTATTAAACACTATCTTCCACGTTTTACTCATACTTGCGTTGGTTTTATTTATTTAATGTTTTTTCGCATACCGTAGCAAAAGTGATGCTGACGGCTTCTCAATCAAAACCAAAAAGTCTCACGCTCGTCGTATGACCACGGGTTAATGTTTCGAAATTACAACATCGAATTTCGAAACTCAGTATATGGCAGCTCTGCTTGCTGAAGAACAGCTGACTTACCAAACGTCAAAACGCATACAGGCGTTATTTTGTCTGTTCAAACCGGAATTCCTCTATTTACTTTGAGTGTAGTTTAATATAAAAAAAAAACAAAAAGAAAACTGTGAAATTTAGCACTCACAACGAAATGTGTGTGTGTTATATGTATTACAGTCTTGCGACTTAAAAAGGTTCAGATACATATGTATGTATTTGGGTTTATAAAATATTACAAAGTATACATATTTATATGTTAGGTTAGGTTACTGTGGTAGTTCCCCTAAGGGAACTCACTTAGACATAGTAGGAGTCCGTTGTGATACCACCTAATTTATGAACGGTAACGTGAATCGGAAAGTCAGGAACGATTAACCTGAGAAATGTTGCGTGCCCCGAATGAAGTCACGCAAACTACCAATCTCCACTCCAGAAAGGTCTTCTGGAGAGCTAAAGAAGTACGAGCCTAGGTACTTGAACCTCAGTCTCGCAAATGCAGGGCAGCTGAGCAGAAAATGACAAGATGAATCCACCTCATCCTCCTCCATACAGCTGCGGCAGAAAGGGTCAGAGACTATTTTCAGCCTAACCGCGTGAATACCCAACGGACAATGCCCAGAAAAAACACCAACCAGGGTGGAGAGTTGCCACTTAGTAAGCGACATCAGCTCCCTTGAGCGCCCACGATCCACTCTCGGCCAGAAGGACCTTGCAATTCTGCATGTCGTGGCAATTTCCCAGCACTCGCTGAGACGACATAAAGCCCATCTGTCCAGGAGAAGCCCGTAGGCAGTCAAAGGAGCCCCAACCCCCTCCCTGCAAGGAGAAATGACTTCCAGGGTACCTTGCCGAGCAAGCTCACCAGCCATGCAGTTCCCTGCAATGTCGCTATGGCCCGGCACCCAAATTAGTCTAACGTCGAGATATTCCGAGGTGGCTGCGAGAGAAGTCAGGCATTCCCTGACCAATTTTGATTTCACCATTAGCGATCCTAAGGCCTTAATAGCGGCCTGACTATCCGAATAAATGTTGGCCCGTCTAGAGGGCATTACATTGGTAAGTAGCCAATCGGCTGCCTCCTTTATTGCGGCCACCTCTGCTTGAAATACACTGCAATAGTCCGGAAGCCTAAATTTACGGCTGAGGGAAAACTCATCGCAGAATACCCCTCCCCCAACCTTACCATCCAGCTTCGAGCCATCCGTGAAGAAGTTCACCGTCCCACCGCCCCACAGGCCACCCTCCTTTCACTCCTCCCTACGCGGGATGTAAGTGGAGAAGGAGCCACTCTGAGCTGGAGTCGGCAGACAGTAATCTGCTTCCGGAGGGACAAAGTCGAAGCTGGCAAGAATCCTAGAATGCCCAGAGGCCGAGCTGAATCTGTATCCATTGCACTCAAGCCGGGCTGCGGCATGGGCTGCTGCAACCCTGCCTGCAATGTCCACAGGTAGCACGTTAAGCATAACATTGAGCGCGAGAGTGGGTGTGGTCCTTAGCGCCCCGCTGATCCCAATGAGCGCGGACTGCTGCACCCGCTCTAGCTGCTTAACCTTAGATGCCCTGTCTAGTGAGTTCCACCAGACCACCACTCCATAAAACATTATAGGCCTTATTATCGTCTCATAAAGACAATAGGATACCTTGGGAGAAAGGCCCCATCTCTTCCCAATTGCACCACGACAACAGTACACCGCAACCGAAGCCTTTTTCACCCTTTCCTCAATATTTGGCCCCAGGAGAGTTTCCTATCCAGGATCAAACCAAGATACTTGACCCGGTCAGAAAGCACCAACGGGACGCCACCTATTGAGAGAGGATGGGCGACCGGTACTTTGTACCTCCTGGTAAATAGTACCAGCTCTGTCTTGCTAGGATTAATCGCAAGCCAACACCCTGTAGACCACTTCACGATCAGATTAAGGTACCCCTGCATGATATCAAACAGGGTGCTCAAAAACTTACCCCTGACAATGAGAGCAACATCGTCAGCATAGGCAATAACCGTGCAGCCTTCCCTTTCCAACTCCTTCAGTACGCCATTGATAGCAATGCCCCAAAGGAGTGGCGAGAGAACCCCTCCTTGTGGAGTGCCTCTACTCACCTTTCGCTGGATGGAGGCGCTGCCCCATTCCGCCACGACAGTTGTGTCCCAGAGAAGGTGATTGATGAGTCTTACCAGACCCGGCTCAACCCCAAGTTCCGCCAGGGATCCGACTATTGCCTGTGGCTGAATGTTATTAAAGGCACCTTCTATATCTAGAAAGGCACCATCTGCAAAGTCCTTATGTTCAAGAGACTCCTCAATGACGTTAACAACCGTATGCAGGGCCGTATCTACGGACCTGCCCTTCGAGTAGGCATGCTGAGCATGCGACAGCCGCTCCCGCGGTATTTCCTCTCTTATATGAAGATCAATCAGCCTCTCCAGGGTCTTCAAAAGAAAAGAAGAGAGGCTGATAGGCCTAAAGTCCTTTGGGGTAACATGAGAGCTCTTACCCGCCTTGGGAATAAATGTAACCCTCACATTCCTCCAAAGTCTAGGAATATAGCCCCTACTTATGCAGCTCGCGTAAATAGGCGCCAACCACCGACACGACACCCGTTCGGACATCTGCAACTGGGCAGGAATGATACCATCAGGTCCCGGCGATTTGAACGCTTTGAAGGAGCGTAACGCCCAGAGTAGGCGACGCTCTTCTAACATGTCACCAGGACGGACATAGATGGCACCTGGTTCCATGCCTGTAATCTCACAAGGTTCAGGATTTCTGGGGAAATGGGAATCGAGGAGAAGTTTGAACGACTCCTCACTGCTCAACGCCCAATTTCCTGAGTCGTCCCTGAGACATCCCAAGGGGACGGGAGCCCTCGCGAGCACCCGCCTAAGCCTGGAGGACTCGTGGCATCCTTCGACGTTTTCACAGAAACTTCTCCACGATTCCCGCTTAGCCTTCTTTATTTCGGACTTATATATTCCTAATCCGATCTTATAGAGTTCCCAATCCGAGGGTTTTTTGCTCTTCCTCGCCTGGTTAAAAAGTCTTCTACTCGAAGCCCTGAGCTCCGAAATTTCCAAAGTCCACCAGTACGGCTTAGATTTGCCCGAAGGCCTCCTCAGCGGACACGAAATATTAATCGCTTTATTACAAGCTACGGTGAATTTTTCCACTAAGCTGTCGATCGAACTTTCCGACAGGAGTGAACTTCCCTGAGGTTCCTCAGGAAGAAACTCCTGCAGCTTTTTACAGTAAAGATCCCAATCTGTATTCCTCAGATTCCTAAAGGGACGATTTTGGGGACGCGTATCGCCCAAGGAGAATTGAATATACCTATGATCAGAGAAGGAGTGATCGTTAAGAACTCTCCAATTCGAGATACGGGATACCAATTCAGACGAAACCAGGGTAAGGTCCAGGACCTCCTCCCTTACCGAAGTTACAAACGTAGGGTCGCTCCCCCTATTACATATAGACAAGTTTTCGCTAAGTATAAAATCAAAGAGAGACTCACCTCTTGCGTTGATGTCCGAGCTACCCCAGCAGGAGTGCCTCGAATTGGCATCACAGCCCACAACGACGCCGGCTTTCCTGCGCCTCGCTTCCGCCAAAGCGTTCCTCAGCAGAACTGGAGGTGGTTCCACCTCATCCTCGTGAGCCATATACGCGGACATGAGCCAAAGTTCTTCGGCCCCGTCCTCGAGTCTCACCGTTACTACGTCTCCGTTGCTGAAATTAGACAGAACATAAGTATTTATTTCACGCCTGACGAGCATACAAGCTCTAGGTTTACCTGCGTCCCTGGACACCAGAAGCTTGTATTTCTTCGTCCCGATACCAGAAACACCGTTACTGCTCAGCCACGGTTCCTGGATCAGGACTATATCTGCCCCACCTTGCTCAAGGTGGAGCATCAAATTGGCGGACGCGGTCTTAGAGTGCTGGAGATTGATCTGCAGGATAATCATCCTCAATAATCTCCTCCAGCCCCCGGCGGCCGCGTCCTCACTATCCGAGGCAAGTAGCCTCTCCTCCTCCACCCCATCGAACAGCCTGTTAAGGCTTAGGACGGACCCCGCTACCGAGTAGACTCCCCCGGCGCTCTCGGCGACCGACCTAACGGAGTCAACCTCCATGCTCATGAAGGCCTCCATAACCTCCACCGCTTCCTCCGCGTCAGGTCCGCAGACCTCCGGCACCAGCTCTGGTTCAACCGGAAGGATGGCGTCATTACCCCTGGCATCGGATTGGTAGATTTTGAGGGGTACCTTCTCGAAGCCATAGGAAATGACTCCCTGCTGCTCGGCGAGAGGGCCGAGGGACTCCGCGTTGAGCAGAATCAGCGCTTGCCGATATGGTTCCTCGGACCCCTCAAACCGAACAACCTTCCAATTGTGCGCCGGAAGGTTCGGGTTACAGTAGCGGAGGATTTCCTCAATGTCACCTGGTGCGGAGGGCTCAGCAGGGAGCCAAACCCGAGCCCGCGGACGCAATGGCAAATCCTTCTTATCCACGGCCTCGAGTCTGGCACCCTTCCAGACCTCCCCCACCAGGGCAACCGCCGCCTTATAAAGCGTGGCCGACCGCTCGTCAGCGCACGATATCCTCTTGAAGAGGCCAGAGTGCCAACCCGCACTCTCACAGCGAGGAGGTGGACCAGGATTATCCCTGATCACCTTCATAAAGACGGCAGAGATCGCTGCCGCCACACGCCTCCAGTCCATCTTAGAGATGGCACCGTCCTCCTTGCTGCGGTCCACGACACCCAGGGTAATGGAGCCCGCCTGTTTCGCGACTTCGCTGTATATGTTACAAGTCACTTAAAATTATATATCTACACTATCTACACTAAATATTTTGCAAGCGCATCGGTCGGAAAGACCAAGTTTCAGATCCATGCCTAAACCTATCAAATAATACCTTAATATATTATATCCACAAGCTGGTAGTGAGCGAGGCCCAGTCTCCAGTCCACCTAATTGCTTGAGTTCTACAGTGATCAATTAACCGTCTTCTAAAGCTAGAAAACTTATCACAGTTTTTTACCTGTGGCGGTAATTCGTTAAATACTTGAAATCTTTGTAAAATACATTTATGTTATCCACCTGAGTTCCAAAAAGCGGGAGTCTAAAGCTTTATTTTCCCTCGGCGAGCGTGTTTCTTAGTTAGTCTGGAAGCCCAAACCATAAAAAGCAATTTTTAAATTAGATACAAATTTAATAGAATAATAAAATACTTGCTGTTTTACATTCATCTAATTCATAGCTTATTTAAAATAAACCGCATAACTCTATTCTGGATTTTGGTGGATCCACTATAGATCCATAAACTATGGTTTTACATCTTGTTCCCAGGCAATTACATAATCGTTTCGTAAAATTACGTAAATTAACAAAAAATAGATGTATGTTTTAATATGTACTAACCATTTTTAGAGGAGGTGTTGTACCTAACGCAGCTTCTGTAAATTTTATAATTCCCAATTATTTTTTACTGTTCAATTTGAAAATTGAAGTAGTCTTAAGTTAAGAGCATGAAGAGGATAGCCTTTAAGTTCCTACAGCGCTACACAGTGCTTCCCCCTTACTCTAATCGCAGTAATTTTACTGCGCTTTTGCCGAAAAATGAAAAATCTACTGCCTTACTGCGAGAACTTCTATCTACTGCGTTTGTCTATTTGTCTTGCAAGTGACGGTGACACTATATGCCGCGTGCATTGAGCGAATTGCTACTAATTTACATGGAATTGTTCAGTTAAAATAACCTGGTATTTAAAGTTCGGTTGCATCCGTACTTAGACCCTTTCCTTGTTATTTATAAACAACAACGTTAATATTCTTTCGAAATATTTTGGTGATAACTTTAAAATATAACAACAATGATCTTAGAATACCACTTGTAAGTTCACAATATTTAATATGCGCATATCAGAAGCAACCCCGATTCGACCGCGAACCAAAAGCCTGATGTGTGGTATCAAAATCAATGCAGTATTTTAAATAAAACTAAACGTTTAACTCTTTCTTCAAAATTTCACTTCATAAACATTGATTTGTTTAGGAGTACAGACGGGAGAAAACTGCAGGAACTCCTAGGAGACATGAACTTAACATAGGGTGTAATAAACAGACAAAGACCCTCAGGGATAAGAGAAAGCCTCGCTGGTGGACTGTGGGACTTTCTGAACTTAGAACGCCTCTTCCATAGAGCCAGGAATAGTGGCTAATCGGTGCTAATTTTTCAAAAAATCCAGAAGCCATAGGGCTCGGTATTCGGGAACTATCCTATGTAGCGTCGTCCGTCCGGATCTGCTGGAGGAGCGTCGCCTGTTGGGAGCGACCTCTTTCCAGCCCTTTATATCGCCGGTACTCGACGGCATAATACCTGCACAGCTTCAAAAGGCAGTAGGGTGTTGCGTGTCGCTGGCTTGTCCAGATTTATACGGGCTGTTACGCCTGGGATACATTAATTTTTCTACACATAAAGATTTTAAGTCAATCAGTCTTTCACCATTCAACTTGAAAACGCTTGACCTACATATTAGAAATGGGATTCTGTTGGAGAAGTTATCTCCATCACATCATGCCTATTGTAAGGCAAAATCAGTGGAATTTGCCCTTGACACCTTTTTGAAGTCAATAGAACAATAACTTCGCTCTGGGTGCCTTCCTCGATATCGGCCAGGCCTTCAGCAATGCGTTACCCGGGGTTATAGTGGAGTCGCGAGGCACTTTGGGAGTCGAAATCGACTGTATGGTGATCCACAGAACTGTCTTTGAACACCCTTTGGGCAGAGAAGGGAGAATAGGGGCACTCCCCAAAAGGTCTTTCACCACTACTTTGAGTTCTTTTGGACAATGACCGCCTGTTGCGGCTTCAGCAGGAAGGCTGCCAAGCTATTGCATACGCGGAAGAGTCAGTAAGGTGGAAAGGATACTTTGATCGGTTCTTATTGAAATCAGGGGAGATCTTCAGCTCCCGCCAATACTACAACTGAACGTTATGTCAAATATAATTCTAATAAAGTTTTGTTTTTAGACGTGTGGTTTTAAACGAGGCAATACTTATTTAGGAGTTGGTGTTTTTCACAGCTGTTACTCGATTCATCTTCAGTTTGGTTTGCCATTTCATAATTAACAGACTTGCTCTGGAACGACGTTTGCAAATCGTGCAAATTTATTACAAAAATAATGGTTCGGTTCGCGCGACGCATCGCAATGAAGCTCACTTCATTGATGAAGCTCACTTTTGATTGAATGGGTACGTTAATAAACAAAATTATTGTATTTGGAGTGTTGATAATCCACAAGCTATTGTTGAAACGCCGTTATATCCTCAAACAGTCAGCGGGCAGCGGGGGCATTGGTCCATATTTCTTTAAAAATCAAGCCGTTCATAATGTTACAGTCAATGGCGAACGCTATAGAGTCATGATTAATGACTTTTTCGTGCCTGAATTGTAGGATGTTGACGTGGACGACCCTTAGTTCCAACAAGACGACGCTATATGCCAAACAACCAATGAAACAACAAATATATTAAAGGAAACTTTTGGTGAGCGTATTATCTCGCGCCGTGGGCTTGTGACGTGGCCTCCAAGATCGTGCGATTTAACATCGCTGGACTGTTTTTTGTAGGGTTATGGGAAGTCGCTTGTCTATGCAGATAAGCTCGAGACGATTGGCGCTTTAGAAGAGAATATTATGCGCGTTGTTGCTGACATACGGCCTCAATTGCTGCAAAATATGGTCGAAAATAGGGCCTCCCGGCTGGAGTTTTTACGAGGCTGCCGCGGCGGTCACTGCCCGAAATCGTTTTTAAAGCATAATGACAAACCGTTATATTTCTAATAAAGCTATATTCTTGGCCATAACATTAAATTATATTATTTTTATTTTTATTTGAAAACCACGCGTCTAAAAAAGGCACCCTTTAGATACTACGGGGAGAAGTGTATCAGCCCTAGCTACTATCAGGCTGTGGTACATTGGATATTAGTTGATCGCGGATAATGATCAGTCAAGGATATTGCAAAGCTCCAACTGCATCCCGGGTACAACGGACCACTGCGTCCCTTCCATGGCTTTCAAGGGATATTTTGGTACCGCCATTCCATTTAGAGAGGACTTGACGGGGTACGATATGGGGAACCCGGGCTGGTAAGCATGTTTACGAATGGATCGAAACTTGATGGAAGAATTGGAGGTAGAGTGTACGAGCGGGGTACGATATGAGAAACCCGGGGCTCGTAATATGTTCACAGATGGATCGAAGCTTGGTGGAAGGATCGAAAGTAGAGTGTACGGCCGAGAGCTCTATCTGAGACAAAACTTTAGGCTAGCAGATCAAGGCAGCGTATTTCCAGTGGAGCTTGCCGCCATTAAGGAAGTACGGCTTCTGTAGGGGAGCTGAATAACTACTCTGATGGTTGGGCGGCAATTAGACATATTCGTCCAATAACAGTGCAGTCGGAAGTGGACATGGATTACCTGACTTCTGTTTCGGAAGCTTCGGAGTGCTTCTCCGTCAAGAAAATCTAGCTACCAGGGCATAGTGGAAAGCCAACAAAATGCAAAGCGGGTGAGCTAACCAGGCAGAGTACACTTTAAAAAATACTCCTTAACCAATGGGCTTTTCAGAGACTCAAACTCAGGTATCTGGGATCGCTACATATGCACTCTAGGGCGGGCATGGTGGGAGTGTAGATCTGCTAGTTTTGAAGCTTCATTGTGAGCACCTTTAATGTACTGTGGTATTTAATGTACTGTGGTATCACAATGGACCCTGCTAGTTTTGTATCTTAATTAAGAAATAGCCGATCTGTTTAATGTACTGTGGTATCACAATGGACCCCAGAGGATCTAAGTGAGCTCCAAAAAGCAGCCGCGTTTAACCTAACCTAACCTAACTGGATACCGGCTATACTCTAAAGACCAATAGCCACGGTACTACCCTGGCGAAACGAAATCTCTAAGACTATCCTCTCTCTGAACTATATATAAAACCTTTGGAGGGAGGTGAGGGTGATCTTCTTACCCAAAGGGGAAAGCGCGTCTCGGCGTTGCGAAGGAATTGCAACCAATCAGTCTCTCAGTCTCTCAAATGTAGAATACCCTCTTAACAACGGTAAGTTACAATCCATCCACTCCTCTCTAGCTGTCGTAAAGTTGGACGCATTTCAGAAGCTCTGTAGCCAAGAGCGCTCTAAAATTTAGGGCATTTAATAGGCTGTGGTCAACGGGCAGGAGTTATGTCTGTATCCCAATATAACTGTAGAAGGAACAAGAAAATGTGACTATCAGATTGCGGAACTCTACTTTAGCCACAATTTCAAGGTTCGCTTCCCGTCAGAACTGACTCAGCACTAAATTTCGATAAGATTTCGTTCTTCACTAATTGCTGTAAATTGGATGTAGGAACAGGATAGACTTACTTGGTCTGCGTTCGGAACTGTCAATGATCTCTACAATATTTTCGGCATCACTCTTCCAACCTTTTGTGTGTTGCGGCGAACAGCGGCTTTCCAGGAGTCTGTGCGTGAAGAGGAGCCAAGGCAAGACGCGGAAGCCCAGCACGAACATACAACTCCCGTCGAGGTTCATCATCTCGCAAGTTGAGGAAAGGGCTAGAGCAACAATCAACATCAGGTAGACCAATCTAGGCACATACAGGATAGAGCCCTCACTTTGGCCATCACTCATTGAGCGAAGAGCACGGAGTCTGCTGAGATTTTCCAAACCGAATGTCAAGCTTCCGACAGGAATACTAACGGGGCTTCTGTCCATCGGCCACATGTCCGCGGTTTGGAGCCCCATGCAAAGCCTGTGTATACTAAATTCATTTCCTTCTGTTCGCAAACTTCTTCATTTTGAAATTTCGGGACAATGTTGTAGTATTTCTTCCCGGACGTGGCTTTAACTACCTATTAGTAAATTACTACGATAGGGCATCGACTAAAAGGTGTTTTTTCTATACATTCTAAAGTAAATATAAACACTTTTACTAGCTGGCCCAGCGCGCTTCGCTATACCCTACAAAATTGAAAGATTGCGATTATGATTTCATATGTTAATGGACATACTATATTGTATATATGTATATTATATATCAGCTTTCCACCCGCCACCTGTCGGCACAATTTTCAAATAAAATATTTTTATTTAACCCTAGAACACACACCCAGAAAATACCACGTAAACACACACCCGGGATACGTTTGTACCCGGGACCTTATTTTGCGGTTTTTTTAATGCTTATTCAACCGATTTCTATGATTTTTTTAAATGTATATTTTAATATATAACAAGTATTTTTTCTTTTGTTTCATTCGAATATTCCTACTGGTTCCAGCGATATGGGGAAATAAAGTCAGGACATGCAACAGTGGATTTTTGTTTTTGTTGTTGTCCTGATAAATGCAAAACAAAATAATATTATTTATAATAATATACTTGTAGAGTAACAACGAATACACATTTTGGTTTTTATTTCATTGAAATATTCTACCTGGTTCAAAAGATATGTGCAAAAAGGTCGCGCAAGGTATGGGTACGTAGGTAGCAAATACACTGGTATAACTGGTTTTTGTATTTTATATGCAGCTGCAAGGGTTGTTTTCACACGAGGTGTTGTTATAAATGCTGCCTGTTGATATTTTCATTATTGTTTTGGTGCTCAAAAGTGTAAGAAGTGAAAATATAAGTGAAAATTAATATAACTGAAACTATAAATAACTGGATACGAAATGACTTCAAGAAGAAACGAATATTTATCAAGTGCAGCATATAGAAGGTAAAAGATGTAAAATAAGCAAAAATGTAAACATATACTAATTTTTTTTATTATGCAGGCTAACTGAGGAACAGCGAGAATCATATATACAATCTTTATTTGATGAAATTTGTGACGATGACGCTCCCTATGACTTTGACTCAGAAGATGAAGAAGAAATTCAAATCAATGACATTGAAATTGCTGATGACGATGCTGAAGTTTCGCAAAGTGCCGCAGAAGTATAAGTATTACCTGATTATGCGGACTATGAGGATGATGAAGAAGACGATGAAGAAGAAGAAGTAGAAGAAAATAATGAATTACCTGCTAGTGCCGAAAAATTTGTTGCACGTGATGGTACTGAGTGGATGAAGGAACCAAATGTAAGTCGTCAGGTACTCAGACAAAATATTATAAGAGAACGTTCTGGACCAGCTAGATGCACTGAAATGTTGTCAATAGAGCAAACATTCAAATGTTTCATGAACGTTGAAATGGCTGATATAATTATGCGCCACACAAATAAGTTAGCAAAAGAAACTTATAATGCTTACAACAATGCGCATCCAAACACAACTCCTAAGTCATGGACGCCTGTGTCAATAACAGAGCTGTATGCATTTTTTGGCATACTTATTATGACTGGTGCGAACCATAGCAATGGAGAACATGTTCGAGATTTATGGAGCGTCAAAAACTATCCTTTATATCGCGCCACAATGGGAGTCAACCGTTTCTGTTCGATATTGCGGTTCCTAAGATTTGACGATAAAAACACTCGTGCAACACGCTTACTAACTGATAAAGCAGCACCGATCAGTGAGTTGTGGACGATGATGAACAATAATCTTGCTGCACATTACAAGCCCAGCTCATGCTTGACGATTGATGAACAATTATTTCCTTACCGTGGACGCACGCGGTTTACGCAGTACATACCGTCAAAACCTGCTAAATATGGTGTCAAGGTTTGGTGGATTTGCGATGCCACAAATGCATATCCACTGCATGGACAAATATATACTGGCCAAGCAGAAACTGGTAGGGAAACGAACCAAGGCGAACGAGTGGTGAAGGATTTGTCTGCCAAATACCAAGGAAGTGGCCGAAACATTACAATGGACAATTTGTTTACGACCTTGCCAGTTGCAGAACTGCTTCTCACCTGGAAACTCACGATCGTTGGAACTTTGCGCAAAAACAAATCATATATTCCTCAAGAAATGAAGCAGAACAAAAACAGGACAATTGGTTCAACGACATTTGGCTTCAAAAATAATGTGACAATGTGCTCTTATGTTCCCAAAAAAAATAAAGCAGTAATTTTGCTTTCGACCATGCATAATGATGCTGAAATAGCTGACAGTGGGAAAGCTGAAATAATTGAATATTATAATCGTACCAAAGGTGGTGTTGATCGAATGGACCAAATGTTTGCGGAATATCCAACACAAAGACAAACAAAACGATGGCCACTAGCGATGTTCTTCAACATGTTGGACATTACAGCTCTTGCAGCCTACATTGTCTACGATTTGAATAACCCTATGTTGCCTTGGAGAACAAACAACAAGCGTAAGCAGATCCTGCGCAGCTTGGCTGAAGCATTGTGTATGCCCATTATTGAAGCCAGAGCCATAAATCGTCAAGTGACGCGAAATTTTTTGACTAAAATTGCTATTAAAGCATATTTCAACCGACCGGTGGAATCAATGGTGTCAACAGCAGCATCAACATCTGCCGCAGCGCGCACGCCAAAACCTGTGTCCGTATCTTGCTATTTATGTTACGCACAAGAGGAAAAACGCCGTAGAAAAACCAGAAAGCTGTGCGCCAAATGTAAGAAGCCAATGTGTCTTGAACATTCGGTCACATCAACAAATTGCTCTATTTGCCACGATTTTCCTTAGATATAAGATGCATTTTTATAATTTTTATAATAAAAGTCAATAATATAATGTGTGAAATGAATATTTTTAATTTTTCAAATAAAAAAAATAATATAAAAAATGTTTTTTTTTATTATTATGAGGATTTTTACTATTGGGGTACAAACGTATCCCGGGTGTGTGTTTACGTATATAATGTGTTTGGAAGGCTGTAGCTCCTGAACCAATGGTCCGATCTGGTTCAAATTTTGAATTTGAACTCAAAACTAAATAATCTTCCTAGATCCGTTAGCGGTATAGAGGTATAGCGGTTCAAAAGTTACAACACTTCAAAGTTGAAAGTGGATACATTTGTACCCGGGTGTGTGTTCTAGGGTTATAACAACATGCCTACAGCAGGTTTCGAACCCAACCACTCTTCCCTTCGATGCAACTACTCTACCTACTATAAAACAATTCGAGTATTAAAAGTACTATTTGATTTATTTAAAGAAAAAGTATTATCATTGTTATGGTGTTATTCGTTTATCCGGATAATATCCCATTTGTACTTTATACCTTTAATATATGTATGTATACATACATTGAAGTTGCGCAACCTGGGTATTTTTATTTGATCGTTTATAACTTACGTAGTTTTGCATCGATTTTCTTCGATGATAGCTTATCTTTTTTTCTAATTAAACAGAGCTTTACGTAAAGAAAAAATATCTGAAAAAAAAGTTGTGGTTTTGGAATGCTGCCCTTGCAAAGAGTAATTTTTTTCATATTTTTGTATAAAAAAAAACAAAAATCTAAAATGATAAGCTAATATCTCGAAAACTATCTGGTTGAGCAAAAAACAATGTATCATCCATTTATAGAAAATTTTATCGTCTTTCCGATTCTTTTGCAATTGCTTGGCCCGTTCATGAGATATACGTAATTAAAGGAAGCCATCTTTTTGGTTTTTTCGAATAACGGTAAATTGCAAATATCTCAAAAACGGTACCATAGAATCAAAAATGAACTCAATTTTCGAAATCAGGGGGTGATTTTACATACGAATTTCGTAACGGCGTTTCTGGTAAAGAGAAAAAGTTGAAATTCGTGGTCCAGTGTTATTAATTTAATATGTCCTAACCTAGTCTTTATTTTTATATATGGAAGTTTTCCGAGGTTGTAGGACGAAAATTTTCAAAAATCCTATGATAGTGAGAGGCTTCGTGGTTATTTACATCCATTGGTTCAGGTAATGGGAAGCGATTGTGGTGGTCATAAGCTCCGTTTTGGGCTGCAAAATTTTGTTGTGAGAAATTTTACTGATGGAAATTTCTTCTATTATGGTTAAAATTTGAATTATTTTGTGGATTGTAATTTTGATTAAAATTGCGTGCGTTGAAATTTTGTTTTTGGAAACTATGCCAGTTAAAATGTGAGTTAACATTCTGGTTATGATTCTGCTTAGAATTTTGATGAGTATTCCTTGGGCTAAGAGTTTGTTGTTGCCTGTTGTGATTGAAATTTGATATATATGGTGGGTTTTGTTTTGAAGGTTTTTTTTTCAGATCTGTCTCGCGTAAAAAATTGCTGGTGGCTTACTTGAAGATGAGCATATCCAGCTTCAAAATGGATATTCATTGCTCCTTCTAAAGTATCTGGATTTCTACAAGCCTAGTATAACAATATAGATAAATTATAATCAAAATACTACACTTGTCTTGTATATAGTTTTAAAATAATATAGGTAATCATAATATATGCAAATAATATACCAAATACAGTATTAATCTTGTATATAAGTTTTAAAACTTTGTTAAATGTGTTGTTTTTTACTGGTATAAGAATTTATAAATGCATTTTTACAAACATCTAATAAAGGTTCGCCGAAACATCATCGCAGTATTGCAAGAGTTAGAAATTTGTTAGTAGGCTGTTTGAAAAATAGCAACAAAAGTAAATCGTAGTTGTATGTAGGTGCTTATATCAGCGTGTGTAAGATATTTTTGGCTTAATGAAAGGCTGGAATCCCCAACTAACGCGTGATACTTATATTAAAATTCGTTTTGTATGATATTAAATTCTATACTTATATAAGGATATAATTTATAATTTATACTCTCGACGTTACTCTACGTTATTTTATTTCGACAGTTATGGGGTGCGGATAATCGATCCCCTTGTTTTAAGAAATGATAAAGATTTTCTTATTTAATTTATTTATTTTACACTTATATTAAACATTATTTTATACGTCTTAGTTTTCTTTGCCATTAAAGCGAGTGTTTTTTATTTTTTTAACATTATTATTGATGCAGAAAAGACAGAAAGTACTAGAGGTATGCATGAATGCGAAAAAATAGCTTCATTAATTACTCAAGGCAATTTCAACTTCGAATTCATTCAGTTCATTGCAAATGAATTGCATACTCAGAATCAAAACTAGGCTCCACTCCATTACAGGATGATGTGAGTGAGTTTCATCATCATCATAAACCGGTTAGCGTAGAATGTCTTACTTATCTTTGGTTCGAATTCATAATATTGGCTGTATTTAGTATGAATGCGGCTTGTGCATGCATGGAGTGGTATGATGTGTCAGTTTGTTCATAAAATATTTGAGTGCAGTAGGTCATTGATCGAAATCAATGTCATAAGATTTTGCGTGTAAAGCAAATTTAAGTTCTTAATAGGAAAGTAAGTACCCAAGAATGATAGAATACGCGATTGAGCTGATAGATCTGAAGTTCGGGAAAGTAAGATAGATGTGAAGTCACATCTGCTTTACCGTTGGAAAACACTGTGAGGAAACAAGTTGTTATACATATTCAAAAGAATACATACTAATTAGAGAATTAGAGAACGCATATATGTATACATAACAATAATTGAAAACTTGCAAAATAATGTGAATGTATAAATAAAAAATCAGATTAATTTATAAATTATTTTCATGAAAACAATATTTTTGACGCAAGCAGATTATTTGATTATATGGATGACCCTTGGCATTCAATTATTTTGTAAGCGAAATTAATTTTCAATCAACACGCGGTATTTCAGCAATAGCAGTCGATTTATTTTTGTTTTACTTTCTTAGAATGTAAATTTTCCAAATTTTAACACAATAGGGTAATTCATTACGTGCAAATAACCTAGCATATCCACATTTTAACATGCACCACTATATACAAATGCGAAAGCCCTTTTTACCAGATTTTGATTAAAATTCAAGTATTTTGTATGTACTATATGTAGGCTTTTTCTCTGTAGAGAACTTAAACAAATTCAAAAGTAACAACAAACCAGTAAAGAAGTGTTGTCTGTGGCCATGAAGAAGCCTTCATACCTTTCATGAATATAGAAAAATTGAATTTAAACAACTAAAATGCTGTTTATTTTTCTTAAAAAAAAAATTAAAAACAAAAAATAAAAGTATTTAACTATGATGAAATAAATTGTATTTTTCTAGAAAAATTTACATGTTAAGATACACATAGAATAATCAGTTGTATGGGAGCTATAAGTTATAGTGATCCGATCTTGATGATTTTGTACTTTTAATTAATCATTATCCATTTTAATGCAAAAGTTATAATTCCGAACCTCATATCTGAACAATCATTTGTAAGGGAACCATAAGTTATAGAAACCCGATCCTAATAATTTTCATTATATACTTTGTTTTAATAATAAGTGAAACGAGCTCCAAATTGCATGTCTTTAGCTGCTTTAGTGTAGGAGTTATAACACAAAACTTCATATCTGAATAATTAGTTGTATGGGAGCTATAAGTTATAGTGGGCCGATCTTGACGATTTTCATTGTGTACTTTCAATTAGTTATAAGTGAGAGCAGCGCCAATTCATGTTCTTAGGAATCACAATAGAAAACCTCATATTTGAACAATTAGTTTTATAGTAGCTATATAATGCCTGATCGATTAATACATTATAGAAATACATCTGCCAACCAAGTCTCATTTAGGTATCTATACAACTAGTTTGCGTTCAAACAGACGGACGGGCATGGCTAAACCGAATCAGCTCGTGGCCCTGCCCATTTTAGTACACTTGGGTATGGGTCTATCTCTTATTTTTCTTATACTTACAAACATCGAACCAAAGTTACAATACCACTTCATCTTCATGAAAGGTTTACAAATAATTAGAACTTTTGCCTTCCCTCATCTTCTATCGATGTATCTATCTATACTAATAAATAAATGTTTGTAAAGATTTGGCTCTCGAAGTATTGAACCGAACTCGGCAGGCAATAGCAAACCTCCGAGTGTATTTCTGCCATGAAAAAACTTCTCAAAAAAATCATTTGCCGTTCGGAGTCGGCGTAAAACTGAAGGGCCTTCAGTTTGTGTTAAAACATCAAAACGCACAACACAAATTGTAGGAGAAGTTCGGTCAAACATCATGCTATGGTGCAAGCGCCAAATTATTATTTTAGTACAATTTTTTAAATGCCGACTTTCACGCAGACCAGTGTAATTGAAAGCAGTAGAGGCTGTTGATAAAACTCTAAAAGATATTCGGAAAAATGTGAAAATATGGGGTTTTTTCCCTTTTTTGCGGTGATTTCCGGCAGTTATTTCCGGTTATATCGTGGAATACAAGAGCGGATAAGATAAGACCATGCAAGTAGAGTTCCAATTTGTAGATACGCATAACGAGAATGCATTTAAAAGTGAACATGCGTTCACGACTTGAAAGTAACAGATGTGCTAAAACTTTATGCTGTTAAAAGTGGAAAATGGTATACATTATGACTGATAATTTGTACCGTACAGTTCATTCATTACAACTAATTATTTCCGTGTATAATTATGAAAACCAAACAACATCTCACGAAACCTCTTGGCTTTGTGAGAGAGCTATTTTGACACCACGAAACGATCAAGTTGCGACCGTTAACTCGGATATACATACTTAGTCGTATTGAAAGAGGACAATTGAATACATACATATGCATATGTAAACATAGTTTTGGAACGAGCTGACTTTACAAATTATCCATAGAGTTTTTAAACGCCCTTAACGCACCTGGTCTGCCATCACATAAAATCACCTTAAAAAGCGGCATACCAATTATTCCTTTGCGAAATTTAGGCTGATCACAATTGTGTACTGGAACGAGCCTTAAACTTACTTCTCTTCCCGGTGACGAATACCGTCTATACCTAAAAATCCACGAATACAATTTTCGGTGAGCCTATGACAATAAATAAATCAGGAGGACAGACTATGCGTTTTTTGGGCGTGGACTTTTGATCCTATGCCTAAGTTTAAATATTATATATCTCATGGTACTGAATATAAGAATATATTTCTATAAATGAAAGTAACTTTCCTATATGATCTTCTTATATATGTACATGCATATCGATATGCGACGAAAATATAAAAATTTACCATTTATAATAATATAATAAATTTGGACCATTATTTGTCTGACTGTTTGATCTCACTAACATCCGTAACTAGTGAATGGATTTTCATTGAGCTAGAACGTGGGGTATATTTCATCAATATATTAAATGAAAAACGTTTAATGGAAATGGTTTACTCATAGCATTGTTTTCTTGAATAATTTTTTTTTTTCGATGCCCTTGTTTATTTTTATACTCGAGTATTATAACTCTTGATATTGACATATATATATATCAAATATACCAAATACCAGTTAGATAGAGGCATACATAGATATGTGTCGTGTCAAGGAACCAAACAAAGCAGAAGCTTTGATGTCGTCTTTCACGGCATTAAGCAGGCCAAGCAATGTTAAACCTTTGTTGTCGAGGCATTCATCTTTGCCTGTTGAGAGGATGGCGTATTTAAGAGTGCGGTGCCATCGTTCAACTAAGCCATTTGCTAGTGGGTGGTATGGTGACGTTCGCTCGCGCTGCGTAGCTAGTATTTGTAGCATATCGGTGAAAATGTTCGATTCAAATTGGGTTCTTTGGTCAGTCACTTAAGAACGATCGACAGACAGTTTCGACCTGGATGTCGGCAAGAGAAATGGCCTCTGACCGTCTGGAAAAGCGATCATGGAACGTTAAGCAGTAACGAAAGCCGTGGCTTAATGGCTTAGTGGCAATTATGTCTACGTGAACTACTTCAAATTGCTGATCAGGCATCTCCATACGTACTAATACCTGTTGTTGTCGATGGATTTTGCAGAGGCTACAACGGTTACAGGCTCTAACGAATTTCTCGCAATCCTTTCGTATCACACGAAGCGCTTTCGCACCTGGGTGTGCGAGATCATATAGGTAGTGTAAAACTTGATGACGGAAGGCGTACGGGACTATCGGTCTGATATTGCTAGTGAAGACATCACAAAGCAGTTAGGCTTGAGCACCTGGTATCTTAAAATGTTTGAATTTAAGTGAATGCTTTTTCTTACCATTTATCAGCGAGTTAATGTCACAATCACTCTGCTGTGCCGCGGCTATATCAAGGTAGTTAATTGTCGTTAGCGTGTTGATACTGGATAACATATCAGCAGTCGGTAGAGAATTGACTTATGAAGTCCAATTATCGGATTTGACGCGGTGATCCTTTTTTAGAGCGTTGTTCAAAGGCATAGACCAATGGCTTGTGGTCGGTAAAAATAGTTGTAACGTTGGCTTCGATCATGAATTGGAAATGTTGTACGGATAAGTAAATTGCCAGCAGCTCCCTGTCGTACGTTGAGTAACGCTTTTCAGTATCGGATAGAAGTCGTGATAAGTAGCCTAAGGGCTGTGGCTCGTTGTCAACTAGCTGGATGTAGCACGGCTCCTACGGCGACATCAGAAGCATCGGTGGTCAGTTGCAATTGAGCACCAACCTTTGGATAAGCCAAGGTAGCGGCGCCAGCCAAGTCCGTTTTGCATTCATCAAATGCGGCAGCTGCTCTATCATTCCATTCAATTGGAGTTTTATCGTTGCGCAAGTTGCCATTGATAAGTTTTTGCAAGGGCGCTTGGCGCTGCGCAGCACTAGGAATAAATTTCGTATAAAAGTTGATGGCCGCTCTAAAGCTCTTCAATTCTTTCGCGTTAGTAGGCCTCTGTACTCGCAACATAGCTTCTATTTTTTCAATTTAAATTCGAACAGACCGAAAGGGGTTAGTTACTATGGCTGACTGGCACCTGATGAAACGCTCGCTGCATGTCAATTTTGCCAAACATTTTTTTGCCAGTGAGTATTGCAGCGCAATAGTGTATGAACAGGATCGGGTATCTGTCGGACACGGTGATTTCGTTGAGCGCTCGGTAGTCTCCACACGGTCTCCAACTACCATCGGACTTACGTACCATGTGGAGTGCGCTGGCCCAGTTACTTTTCGATGGACGACATACTACGCATCAAATACTCGAACTGAGCTTTGACAGCAGCAAGTTTTTTTAGGTCCTGCTTTCGAACGCGAGCGTTAACCGGATGCCCAACTGTTTCTATGACGTGGTGAACATTAGTATTGACTGGTTTCCGTTCCGATGTCATCTCGGTAAGGTCTTTGAATTCTGCCAACGGGTCATTATAATCCAATGCCTTAATATGGATATTCAACCCAGCGCGAATAGTGCACGGTACCTCGAGATTAGTAATTTTATATATTAGCTTGTTTCGTTTCAAATCAATAATTAAACCATAATAGCTGATAAAACGCTGCCAATAATCAGTGTACTAATATCAGCTACCATGAAGCTCCACTCGAAACTTTGTCGCAATCCAAAATTGATACAGCGGCGATGAATGCCGTAAGTGTTGATTGTTAAGCCATTGGCCGCGTAAAGCTTCACGGACATCGGCTGCAAAGGCGTTGACATATTCATTTTCGGTATGACGCTGAAATCAGCACCGGTGTCGATAAGATATTTGAACGTGAACGCGAGCGCTGATGATTATGGTGGCGGCTGCGTCCTCTTATACTCAAATCGTTGAATCGTTTTTGTAATTGGTGAATAGCGCTCGTGATCTGCGCCAACGTAGTTGCCACCTCTGTTGAAGGGGCGACTGCGTCGTCAGCTGCTATCTGTACGTCGATTGGACCCTCGCGCGCAATTATAGATGCACGAACGAGTTTTGGCAAGCGTTGGATTTACATTGCGCGAATCGTGTCTTCGGAAAATGAATTTCCAGAAAGACGTCGCATGGCATTGTACAGTTGACTAGTTCGTTGGCTACCCAGCACCATTTCTTTGCGTAGGCGCTGGATTCTACGATACGAGACACAATAAACTATTGTGCTGAAAATTACGCGAAACTTTGCTGACTATTTTATTTGTTCAAAGTAAGGTAAATTTGGCGGAGATTAAACCGTTAACGGGATCCGTTAACTTCTGACACCAATGTGGTCTAGCGGTTAAATCTGAGCCAGTTGCTCTCCTGCCAGCTCAAGTACGAAAGGATTCATTATTTTTTAATCTTTCTTTTTATGCCTAATTCGTTTGCTTAAATTGGGGATGGTACAGCAATGAATAGTATGTGAAACAATAATGTAGTGCTGTGTAATGTTCGAATGAAATTATAATTTATTATAATTTAATAATGAATGATCAAAATTTACGGGATCTAATATTTTGTTTGGTGGTGACCACCATATATATGTAAATGGGTCATTCCATGCAAAATTTACACTCAAAAATTTTGTAAAAATAATCGACCCGTATTTTTTTATTTTAATGATACTTAAAATTTTCGAGAAATGAATTTTCGAAATCTTAAAAAAATACGTTTTTTCAGTATTCCACAGTAAAAAAGTTTTGGTCATAAAAAATTCTTCCTGTACTGAAAATTTGCGTTATTCTCCTATCTTCGCAACACAGCTAAGTAGACGTTCTGTGAGTCTTTTTTTATAACAAATTAGTGCTTCTTTCTCTAAATAATTAAACTTTTTCCAAATTTGGGACTAATTTTTTCTCCCTGTGAACCTGTGAAAAATTTGCGATGTAGAAATTAAATCTCGGGAGTTATGAATTTTTTTATCTTTACGCGCGCTTCGCCGCTAGCTAACGAGCGAGGGCACTCCGAGGCTGAACTTGCATGGATCTGCACGGACATGTAGCGTGAGTCGCTCGTTACAAACTCGAGTAAATAATAAGCTATAGTACCATTAGTATATCCCCTTGAAGTGAATTATAACTCATCCAAATGTAGTAATTAAGTAACTAGTTTCAAGCATTCAATTTAACAACAATGTCAGTTGTAATGTTGAAGCTTAATTTTTTATTTATCAAATCAAAATAACAAAAAAGCTATAGATAACTTGATGGCTAGTGCACCACTTACCAAATGGAGCCAACGAATTAATTGGACAACTAGCTTGCTTTTGGTTTTTGATTATGGATTGCGTACTTCAATTCTTAATGCAAAGTTAATCCTCCTTAAATGCCTAATACTCGACCTTAAACGTAAGATTTCTGGTCCGCTATCCCTGTTGGAAGTATACCTATTGTTAAGAGCTACGATGAAATGCATATCATGCGAAGGCAATGGGTGAGAGACAACACCCGTTTAGTATTAATGGTATTGTTGCCAATGCAGATGTATTAAATGCTGCGCGCGCAGAATTTTGATGAGCAGAAACAAAATAGCGAAGAGCGAACGAACGATGAGCGAGGAAGCGAAGAGTTAGGAATTAGGAATTAGGAGGGGCCCCCGCGACCTAAAAAAAAAAAAACAAAACAAATAAGGTCATCAAAAATGTGCGTGTGAGCAGCAGCGCTAAATGTCGTAATGACGTAATCGAGACTGGGAGGGTCTTGGCAACTGTGTCTAAGCTCTGCGTGCGAGAGTTTTTTCCGTAGTTTTCTCAATCAACTTCAGGCAAATGCCGACAGAGTTCTAATACTTGAACGATAATTTGCCGCATTTAGTATGAACCAGTCCTAAAAATCTTTTTCTTTCCACTACATAAACATGACGTGCAATGATATAGTCTGGTTGATAATAAACATTTGCATGGGATAGGCCATTTCAAACTTGATAATTGCGCGAGGAAGGATGTGAACGAAAAAAGGAAATGTGAAAGAGAAGTATCCGACGTATTAAACAATATAGAATTGAAGCAAAGGCAAGGAAGTACGGCTGATGAAATCGATAATACAGTGTCGGATTGACGGAATGCGTGGTACTACATTTATAGACGCGTCTGGGTCTTGTTCTTTTTGAGTTCGGAGATGACCTTTTTTTTTTTTTTTTTTTTTTTTTTTGCTCTTCAAATTACTGGGGCCCCCGCTGTCCTCGCGACGGGCCTGGAATTAGGCGATGTATAACAAAGCGAAAACGAAGTTACGACAAGAAAAAAGGATAGGGTGAAATCTCAGAATATGGTTAACGCGATACTACATTTAAGATCTTTTAGGCCAAACCTTATCATTCTCCCCCCATTGGGAATCACAGACTCCAGAGTAAATCAATCATTTCAATTCAATGGTAATTCACAAATCTTGGAAATTGCTCGTGTCTGTAGAGCATTGCTGGTTTTTACCACCACAATACATGACAATCATTGCCATGTTAACTTCGGTTATACGGCCGATTACCTATTTCAATGGAGGTACATTATATTCTTTAATCAAAACGATGTCGTTTGTTTTTAAATTTTGGCGTGTCAATTTCGATTTAGTACGTTGTTGCAAGTTATTAAGGTACTCATGGTGCCATCTTTCCCAAAATTGTTGGTGTATATGCTGAACCATTTGATATTGCTTTAATAAATTGACATTCTGGTTCGCGTATCTAAGGTGAGGAATAGTTGTCAGCGGTCGACCCACTGAAAAGTGTGTAGGCGTCGAGATTGGAGTAATTGGACGGCTGTTGGTGATCGCTTCTGCCTGCCAGCAAACAGTCTGTAGCTCGTTGAGTGTCAGGATAGATGTACCGATAGCACGGCGAAGGATGTGTTAGCTGAACGCGATCTGCTGGCAGGTGCCCCATAATTTGTTCAGCAACAATTGGATTAGTTCGATAGCAGAGTATGCAGGTACGAATAACTCTTGGTATAACGTTTCGAGCGCTCATAATCCAAAACTTATTCCTCAGAATTGAAGATTTGTGTGCCGGCATGCATATGATGATGATGAAAATGTCGAATCAATGTGTGTACAAAACGATGAGATGATGGAAGGAGAATTGGGTGTTTGCTGCTGAGTCATCCTCCGACTCTAAGTACGTTGTTATGTATGGACGGCGATAGCCAGTTTGGAGTTACGGCTTTGGAGACCTTCACGAATTTCTCAAATTTCTGCTGAATATATGTTGAAGCCGTTGTAGAGTACTGATTGTCTTCTACATCCTCGAAAGTATTGATCAAATCGGTTTTGGGAACAGCAACCAATGCAACCCTTTGAAGTCGTTGTTCCGGTACATCATTTGATGTTTTATGCACTACTGTAGAGTACCGGTTATGACGATGATGGAGAAGTTTTGGTCGAGTCCACTATAACGTATTTCCTACAAGTTGCATAGCGTATGCTCCTCGTGAGATAACATCAGCTTGATTTAACTTTCGGTACGTTATTCCTGATAAAGTTTTTAGATAGGTCTTGAATTTTCACTACTCTGTTGGCCACGAAGACATTCCATTTCGATTGTTCAGCCGCTATCCACGCGAGCGCGATTGTTCTGATATAAAGTTCTTCAATAAAGTGACGCAAAGTTCTAGCCTAGGTGGTGTGATCTTCTTAGTTGGTGCTACCCACGACTTAGAACACAAAAAGGTTGAATGTATACCGTTTCAATCGTTTAGTTTTAGTGCTTGCCTCTGTAAAGGCATGAAATTCAGTGTGATTGTCAATTTTAGCATACCTGGGGATTTTCAAATTTCTTGTATGTTGCAACATTAAAGTGCTCCCATTGAACCCGTATCCCGGGAAGGACTTCCTCGTCCCATGGCTCCTTAAACTTCCATAGTTGTTGCATTAGGAGTTTACATGTGACGATCAATGGATTGAGAAGTCCTACCGGATCGAAGAAGCCCGACAATTTCGACAGAATTGAACGCTTCGTGGGTTTCCCGCAATTATTTGCCACAAGGTCGAAAAGAAAGCTGAGTGACACTTAATTCCGATAACGTCTGATACATTGTGTGCGCCACTTATTAAATTGCCTACATAAAAGTTACGGAGTGTTACCTGGGATCCGATTGGATAAGTTTACACCTCCTATATTGCAATCTACTGTAGACATTTCGGCAGTTTTTTGTCCAAGATGGGATGATGCTCCAATGAGCACATCAACCTGGCCTGACAAGTGGAATGTCTGATTAGTGATATCAAACGTGTTCGGAATCGAAAGGCTTGATATATCGATGCCACGGTTGGGGTGACATGTTCTTATTATTATGGTGGCGTCAATGTTAGCTGCAAAGTCCTGGCTTCGGGATTTAATCGTCATGCAGCTCTCATCTCTCCCTAACCGATTTCAGTGACGCTATGTTTATGCTCCTCCGCTTCAGTCATAAATGTTGTGCCAATTTTTCGGTAATGAGTTGTAGTTGAGAGCCGGAGTCTAGTAAGGTTCTAGCTTGGATGTTAACTCTCCGATAATTAAAAATGTATATAATTGCTGTTCTGAGAATAATTTCTGATTGATCAAGACTCAATTCTTTACTCCTTGAAGAATTTCGATGAAGCAGGGTGTGGTGTTTCACATGGTACTGCTTACAGACGTGGATTGACGGACAATCATTCGATTTGTGGCCTGCTCCGGGACAATTCAAACAGAGATTCAATCGCTTGACGCAGTTGTATCGTGCTAGTGGTGTTATGATGAGGAACCGCGTTGCAAAACTCGCAAATCGATTTTTGCAAATGCCCATTTGACATCAAGTTTGTTGGTTTTAGGTGCTTCTGGTTCCGGTTTAGGTTTGAGCCTTTTAGGCTGCTCAGCCCTCAATACGTCAGTAATTTGACCCCGACACTCTAAAAATGTTGCTAAGTTTTCTCATGTAGGTAGTTGTCCGTTACCATTTGTTCCCACTTAGCTTTTGTCTCGGTATCCAGTTTCGAACATACGAGGTGCAACATTATACCGTCCAATATTTGCTGGTTTGATGCTAATGATTGGACTGCTCGTGGATTGGTGATAACTACGTCGATGATGAATGATTGTATTTCAAAAATATGCTGGATGGGGGCTTGTCGCGACCACCACAAAGTATAAATGTCACAAACCAACTAACAACTAGCCGCTCTTGCTTCATCGCGCTCGATGTTGGTATGATCAGCGCATTGAGTTCGATCTACATACATATAAAACGAACGAAGTTTGCCTTTAGAAAGCGCAAAAAATTTAGATTACAAAGAAGCTGCATCGCTTCCACTAACAGAAAATCTCGTCGGATGTCACCATACCAGAACTAATTTTACTTTTGTTCATTGATATAAGAATCTAATAAGATCCAATTTATTTCTGGTGTGGTGAAATCGGACTACAATACTTGCCACTGGAAACGAAACGAGATGCAACTTCTTTCTAATCACACCAAATAACGTAAATTGCATAGAAGTTGCACGGCGTTTCGTTTCATGTAACAAGAATTCCCATCCAATTTCACCCATCCATTACGCTTCCTGTTGTGTTAAGTTTCAATGTCTCTTTATTACTGAATCATAGGTACAAACTTAGGAATATGGTAAGTATGATGTACAATATAAAGTGGTGAGTATAGGTTAACATAGTAAATGTAATAGTAAGTATAACAGATATATGTACATGAGTATCTTAGCATTAGGGTAGTACTAATATTAGAATTTAGTATTAGGTAATAATATATTAAGGTGAATATCTTTATATAACATCTTCCTTGTCTCATAATATTCAATTATTATTCTTTGTATTCTAACCTAGCTGGAGGATTTATTTTTCTACCGCGTAGTGTTACATAGTTTTGATTCCCTTTACTGTCCTCTGTATTGTTATTATTTACACTTTTAACTGTCTCTTTCGTATTTTCAATGTCGGTATTACTTTCACAATTCTCCACTTCTTTTGGTTTTACTGGGGACTTGCTTCTATCTTCATCTTCCTCATTATGTATTTCAAGCTTCGGGTTTTTACGGATATGTTCCCTATTTCTTCTATAAATCACTCCTCCTGTATCTTGAACCAAAAAAGAACGGGGCTGTTCACAATTTTCTACTATAATGCCTGGAAACCATATTGAAGTAGGTGTCTTTTTAAACATGACTTTTTCGTTTTCACTTACTGGACTTAAGTTTTTTGTCCGCTTATTGTACCATTCAGCAGATTTAAGTAGTATTACTAGCGTTTAAGAGCAGTTTATAATTTTTGTTGTTTATGACTTTCGGCTTAAGAGTTTCAGAACGTATTGGTATTTTAGTTCTCAGATTTCCTGACATCAGCAACTGTGCAGGACTTGGTTTAGTACCTTTGGGAGTATTTCGATAGTTTAATAACGCAACATATGGATCTGATTTAAATCTTCATTTTTTCAATATCTTTTTTATGGTTTGTATCGAACGTTCGGCTAGTCCATTGGACCTAGCTACATAGGGACTTGATGTCCGGTGCTCAATATTCCATTCTTTGCCGAAATCGTGGAATTCTATTAAATTATATGGTGGACCATTGTCTGAAATCAATAGCCTTGCAAAAATTGACTTCAATTTTGTTTTCACTTCATTTGTCGAATATCCACAAGTTAACAGTTCAATTTCAATGAATTTGGAAAAATAGTCAACAACTAGAAGATAATTCTTTTTATTAAATTGAAATATATCACAACCGAGCTTGAGCCATGTAATATCAAAAATTTCATGTGTTTGGAGTTAGAGTTTTGAAACTTCATACAAGTTTCACAGCTAGAAACTATATTATAAATATCGTTGTATATATTTGGCCAATAAACTGTTTGTCTAGCTAGACTCTGACGGCGCTGTATGCCCATGTGACTCTCGTGCAAACGGTGAAGTATTTCTTTTCTTAAGATTTGCGGAAGGAGTATTTGACTATTTTTAAAAAATAGTCCATCAACGACACTTATATTGTCTTTTATTTTGAAATATGGCATACATTTTTTTTCAACCAATTCTTTTTTAGAAGGTCACCCTCTTTTACATATTTTGCGATTTGTTTAAAAGACTCGTCTTTTTCACAACACTCTCGGACTTTATCTATTTCTTTTGAAGGTAGCGCCATGTCGGATACTATCATATTGCAGTGCAGTTTCAAATCGTCTTCAAATTCGCTTAGTGCCGTTTTTGGTAAAGGAGCTCTTGACATCGTATCTGCTATGAATAAAAACTTTCCTGGTTTGTATACAACAACTAAATCATACCCTTGGAGTCGTAACATAAATCTCTGCAGTCTTGGTGGTATTTTATGAAGTGGTTTGTTAAATAGACTAACAAGGGGCTTATGATCTGTTTCAACAATGACATTTAACCCATAAATATATTGATGAAACCTAAGACATCCAAACTGAATTGCAAACAGCTCTTTTTCAATTTGCGCGTAGTTTGTTTGCGTATCTGTCAAAGATGCTGAAGCGTAGGCAATGGGATTTCGATCATGCGAAATCACTGCGCCGACTGCATATTTAGACGCATCAACGGATAACGTAACTTGCTTATTTGGGTTGTAATAAGTAAGTACGGGCGTCTGTGTTATTTCATATTTCAAATTCCGAAATTCTTTTTCATGAACTGAATCCCAATGCCAATGTACTTCTTTTCTTAATAACTCGCGTAAATGTTTATTTTTTGCTGATAAATTTTTGATAAATGCTCCTAAATAATTTATCATGCCGAGAACCACTGTAGCTCAACCACTGTAGTTGGAGGCGGTATATCTAATATGGCTCTCACCTTTTCATCATCTGGCCTGACGCCATTTTTATCATAATAGTGTCCAATGAATTTTATTTGTTCCTTTCTTATAATCGATTTATCTTTAATGAATTTAATGCCAACACTTTTTGCCCTCTCTGAATCCTTTAAAAGGATTTCGTCATGCTTGTCAACAGTTGATGCATGAATTAGAAAATCATCTATATAAATTATTAAACCAGAAATATCCCCAAAGAGCTTGACCATTTCAGCGTGGAATATTTCGGGCGCCGCATTTATACCAAATGGAAGCCGAAGAAACCGGAAAGGTCCTAGAGGAGTATTAAAAATACATAGTTTTGACGGCTCGTAGTCTAGAGGAATCATCCAGAACACGGAACTTGCATCAAGCGAACTAAAATACCTTGACTTACTTAGCTGTGCCTTGCAGTCATCAACATTTGGAAACGGATAATTCGGTCTCAAAATTGCCTTATTTAAGTTTCGAGGATATAAACACACTCTTAGTTTGCCATTGGCTTTTTTGACCAAAACAATGGAATTTACCCATTAAGATCTGTAACCGATAGAGCTTAAGGCCATGGCAGCCATAGCCCTTACCTAGTCTATAATTTAAAATTAGTAGGCTAAGGTCTTTAAATAAAATAAAATAAAATACCCATTCAGTAGGTTCAGTAACTGGAGAAATTACTTTTAAATCCATCATTCGTTTTAATTCATATTTTAAGTCCTCAAACAACTTAAAAGGAATTTTTCGTGGTGGATCAACCACAGGCGTACAGTTTTCTTTAAGCTTTAGATTGCACTTGTTTCTTAATTTTCCTAAACCCTCAAAAACGTCCATTGCAATATTTACCCTTGGTAGGAAATAGCCGTCAAACTTTTGAAGTAGGCCATCAAAAGATATTGTGTTAACATCGCAATCGAAAGAATTGAAAATGTCTAAACACTCTATTCCTAAACGATGCAAAATTAGGGCGACTTTTCTTTGGTCATCGTGGTTTTCAAGACCAGAGGCCCGCATAAAAATAACAAACTGCGTTTTCCATTTTTTTTCACCATAAATGTTCTTAATCTGTTTTTTTTTTGTTGTTTATTGTTTGTTTGAGTAAACACCTGACATCCTGTTGTGTTAAGTTTTAATGTCCTTTATTACTGGATCATAGGTACAAACTTAGGAATATGGTAAGTATGATGTACAATATAAAGTGGTGAGTATAGGCTAACATAGTAAATGTAATAGTAAGTATAACAGATATATGTACATGAGTATCTTAGCATTAGGGTAGTTCTAATATTAGAATTTAGTATTAGGTAATAATATATTAAGGTGAATATCTTTATATAACACTTCCTTGCATAATATTTCCCGCATTGTTTAAATTATCCTTAAAATTTATAAAAATTCCTAAAGTGGGCAACCTTAAAATCTTCTAAGTTCATTTTTTGTTGCAAGCACGCTATTGCGGTAGAGTGTCACTCCGCGTATTGATGTTGTTTCAACCAAATCTAAAAAAGGAAGTAATTATTAGTTATAAGATTTATTTTTAGTAGTGAGTTGTGTATCTTTTCGTACAAATTACCTCCATTACACTTCTGTTCATGAGTCTGGAATAGAGAAATATCAATTTTTCCCCTTCCTTCCTGAATGGCGGCCTTTAGCTGCGACAGCATGTCAAATTGGCATTCATTACTGATTTAGGGAAAATAGCCCAAAACTTTTCTAAGGGGTCCAGATCAGGACCTACCGCAGGCCAACTAAGAACCGAAGTGAATTTTGAAACTAAAAATTCTGAAAATGTCCAAGTTACTACCTTGCCGAGTCTCGCGATTTCGTCGCACATCCCTCCAACGCTCTGGCCTCCATCAGACCATCCATTCTGCATTTCTTCTCGTTACTGAAGATAAAAGTTTGCCTCTCATTGTCGCAAAATTTGTATTTCTCGGCGGAGGGCAACCTAACAGATTTATGTCGTCGTAATATGCAAAAATTATATATGTCAAAATTTACACAAAAAGCTTTTTCTAATTCCCACAAAAAAAATTCGCCATTCGGAGTCGGCGTAAAACTGCAGGTCCCTCAATTTGTGTTACAACATAAAGATGCACATCGTAAATTGTAGGAGAATTTCGGCCAAACACCAAATTATGTCAATCTTTCTTGACATTTCAACGTCTTTTCGTCTTCAAGTCTGGTGAAAATGGGAAGACTTGAGCTGTCGTGTTTTTGTCGGATGATCATTTTGATGGCTGCTAGCCTTTTTCCCTCCTTTTTTTGTCGTTCGGTAGTTTTAGGTGGGAGGCAAGAACGTGAAGGGGTAATAAATGAGGGCCGGGAATTCATCTTCAATTCCGCAGCGGACGGTTGGCGTGGAAGGGCCTGTGCGCCTGTTGGTGCCATTGTCCGAGTACACATTCTGGTGACAGCTGCATCTGGACGCAAATCGCGAGAAGGCTGCTAAGAATGCAGCGGACGACAAAGACGATCGATCCAGGTGTATTGCTTTTATTGCGAAACAGACAAAAACTTAGGCGTAAGCCCTTGGTTGTGAGGCGTGCTCGTCCCATAAAGCTCCTTATCTCAAAGGGCCCAGTAAGATCAACTCCGGTATTCGTAAAGGGTCTGGAAGCCTCTGTGCGTTCTCTGGGCGTCTTCATCCTGTAAAAAGCGCTAACTTTACACTAACTGACTGCTCTCTTTTCCAGTTCAGTTTTCAAAACATTTGTATTGCTGTGGTGAGGTCAAGAAGATGACTCTTGTTCGAACCACTTCGGAGCACACAGACACGGGGTGCTCGCCTGTAGATGCTGAGGCGATGCACCTCGGCTGCCGAGATCCGCGGATTATTCGCTGAATCCACACGATTCCATCCAGATACTCCTACCGGTTCATTGATTTTTGCGACCCTGTTAGTCACAAATGTGGAACGCATACATGCCGGTCTTACCCATTAGCGGACGATCATTCGGTCCATTTGTAGACTGGTGGCTGCGCGACTTTGAATTGTGGAAGAAAAGCATTAATTAATTCGGCCAATAATAACACACCGCACAGCTTCAACCAAGGGAGGAACTCGGTTTTTACCACTGCTACATTTGCTTTTCCTACGAGTAAATTTATGCGGGGCCCGTGTCTGAGGTGCGCTCACGGACCCTGATGTATAACACGGCCACAAATACCTTTTCAGAGGCATCGCAGAATGGAACTGTATCCATCGAGACATTTTTATGTTTTGTATTGTAGCAACAAATTTCAGGGAAGACTGTCGTTCCAGTCTGTTTTGGTTAGCCAGATCGCTGGCATATGGATATTTGCTATCACTACAATTAGCCAGAGACATCTTGCTGGTCCAGTCAGATCTTCTTGCAACTTGATTTCCACTTCCTTAAGGGGAATCTAGCGTAAGAGCTTGAATTACTTTGTCGCCCATTTTTATTGCAATCGTGAAATCGTGGGTTCCTGTCAGAACGTCATCTACATGCATATATTCCTTTTATAGCTTTGTTGCTAATGGGAAACTCGTTTTTGCATCGTCGGGGAGCTGATATAGCGTCCTTACTTCAAAATATGGCGCATAGTTTACTCCAAAATGCCCGGTCTTAAGTTTGTATTCCTTCAGTGCGCAATCTGGCGATTCTCTGTATTATACGGATGTAGCATATCATTAAAGCTAACTCTGTTCGACGTGGGGCAAAATTCGTTAAACACTACCCGGACCTTGGTGGTGCTGTCCGGCTTAACGAGGGCATGGTGTGGTAAATAGTACGGCCCATGGGGATGATCTGTTTTTCTCACGGGTCACATATGGTTGAGCTCGTTGTACTCCTTCAGAACCCAGTCGTATTCCATCTTCAACTCTGTTCTTCTAATGTAATGTAAACATACCGTCCTTTTTCATTCCTCGTGGTCACCTAAGTGAACAGCTCCTCATAAAACGCATCTTCTGGCGAGATTTTTCTTTTAGTGGAAAAATCTTTCAATTCCCAAAATCGAGTCAGCTGATGATTTTGCTCTTCTGTGGGATAGGACACAGAAGTAGTGAAGCTCCGTTAGTGGCACTGCACAGTGGATCCGCTTGTATGGAACAGCGGCCAAAAATACTTTTCTTGACATAGCGCGCTGAAATTCTTTTCAAAAATAAAGATAAGAAATAATAAAAAAATTTGACAAATCAAACGACTATATCCAATAGCTCCCATAGGAATGATCGAAACAAACTTAATAATTTTTTTTTTTTAATAAAATTGAAATTATTTTATTTTATCTACATTGCAGTTATATTTTTAGAAAAATGTTGTTTTACATATACATACATATCATCAAAAATCCAATATAAAAAAACAATAAAAGAAAAATTAAGGAAACAAAAATTATATAGAATCATCTAGTAATTCATAAACAGATTTCAACAAAGTCGACTTGTCTTTTTTTGGAAGTTGTCTCTGTCCTGTTATAAAGGGATCTGAGCTCAACAATAGTGTATTAATGACATCTGTGTTTGTTAAAGTACGTGACACTTTCCGACTGTGCTGAAGTCTACATTTTTTTTATTTCCTTGTTATTGGACTCTGCAGCTTCCTCCGAAAGCTCTCCAATCGACACTAATGCATGCTCTATCACAGCAGAACCATGTATTAAAACCTTGTGAACGGTTGCCGGCAAATAGTACCATGGATATGCAGTAATCAGTTCTTTAGCTGTATCCAGCGCGTAGAGTTTAAATTTCTCCGCATTAATTTTATACCCCGATGCCATGGCTTGCAATAATGTTGCACACCTATGAATCAAACATTCATCAATTCCTGTGATTTCGGAACTCAAGGCTGCATTATAAAAGAATTTTCTTGCGATATTTCCATCGTTGGACGATCCTCTACCTCCATCTCTAGGTTTGTCCACTATTATACCCATTTTTTCGCGAAATTCCGTCTGAATTTTGTTTTTTCTCTCCAATACTTTACTTTTCTTCTCTGTGTCTCTTACTTGCCACATTTTGACCTCTAGTTTATATGAAACATGTAAAAAGTATTCAAAGAAGCGTATGTATGAATGCAGTGGAGATAAGCCAAATTCATAAAATGTTGTGCGAACTTCTTTACTCAAACATTTTTGAACATCGTAACACTTTGCAGCGGAAGATTCGCTGATCGCGTTGCACACTTTTCCATCTGCCATAGTAAGGTGCAAGCTATGTGTAATAACTATTTTTCTATTAGATGCGGTTAATTGTGTTGGCTTCAAAAGGCAAATTTTTTCCTTAAAATACTTCTCTTCTTTAATCGATAGTTCGGTTGTCTCTTTCTTGAATTGAAATCTGATCGGTCTACAGTAACGAGTCGATGATGGTCGGGGGTTTTTCCAATTTATTTGATCATCTATTTGCGAAACTAGTTGGAGAGGTACGTATGATGTTACAAATAAGCTTCTATCGTTCAAATCACTGGATGAAAACTTTTGCTTATACTCGCTATGCCCCGTACTTCCGTCAAAGCCCCATTTTCCAATTAAAGTTAGATTGCTAACTGCATTCTCAGGAATAGTTTCAATTAAGTTGGTCTGAAGCTCTATTATACTAGATGCTGTACTGTTAAGTAAGCTCTGCAATTCGACTTCCGCATGAGATTCGTCTACAAAAATATTGTCTGGGTATCTACTTTTTTTTGAATTTTGTATTTTTTGATAGCTTGGAAACAAATCAAAGGAAATTTTGCTGTTCACAAAATTTCTTATCAGCAAATACTGGTGTTTTGACATAGAGGTCTCCATTAAGAGTGAAATAACTTCAATGGGATCTGCTGGCAGAATCTTTTGATTCTGATGTTCATTGCGTAGAGCAGAAACAGCGGACTCATCTATTTCACTCAGTTAAGCTATACGACGTCGCTTAGTTCTCGTTGAAGAGTCAGCAAAATCCAGTTGAGGACGGCCACGATGAGTACTTTCCTCCATCTGCTGCGATTTACAATGCGTGCGTTTTAACAAAATCGATTCCTCTTTATTCAGCCAACCAGATTGGTATTGAAGAACTGAAGATTTTTTGCGTTTATAATTCTTCCAAAAAGTTGAAATTGTTTTACAGATGTTCTCAACTTTTTTCGACAGATCGCTCAACTCTGTAATGTAGCCGTTGTTTTGAATATTCCCCTGCACAACTGAAATCAATTTCCTCAGTTTTTCTGCTTTGGTTCCGTGTTCTGTGCACCATATATTAAAAATATGCAGGCGTGTAAACACACACTTATGGGAAGTGTAGTGGGAGGTCAAATGAAAGACGTGGTTGCAGGTCGGATGACATTTATTGAGTGGTCGTTGGTGAGTTACTTATGCTCATTGAGCTACAATACATAGTTGCATAGCTTTTACTTAAAGAGAGAGTGAACAGTAGAACGCGCTTATATACTATATGTACGTACATTATATTTACTTATATTACAGGGTATTCACAAGCTCTCTACATCTCCCCTTTTTGCTTTATTTGTATACATAATTACTCCGTCCGTTTATAGTTACTAGATTACCTACATACATATTACACTGTGCGTGAATCTCATGATTTCATAGTTACACCCGTTTTCTTAAAAAATACGAATTTCTTCGGAATGTTTTACCATTTTTTGATATGATGTAAGAACGTGGATTTGAGGTTTGTTTAACCACTTGAGCTGCAGTCCAACAGTTCCCTTCTTTAACCCATATATCTTCCCCCTTTTTAAATTCAAGTTTCTTCCTTGCATTTCTATCATGATATTCTTTGTTCATTAGTAAAATTGGTCTTACTTGATTGGCTACATTAGCGTTACTAAAAAAGTTGCGACTACCGGGAACCAACGTTCTTGTTTGTCTACCCATTAGCAACTGTGTTGGAGAAAATTTTGAATTTTTTATTGGTGTATTGCGATATTCTAACAGTGCATGCCACAGATTGCTTTTTTCAGCACCACATTTTAAAACTAATTTTTTAGCTATCTGCACCATGCGTTCAGCAAATCCGTTTGACTTAGGATACAAAGGGCTTGTTGTAGTAACTTTAACATCTATTTCTGTAGCCCATTGCTGAAATTCAAACGACCCGAACGGAACATTATCTGCTATTATTTCCAATGGGTATCCATGTGTAGCAAATGTAATGTTGAGTTTTTCCGATATTGATTTTGCAGTTTTTCTTATTAAAGGAATGATTTCTAAGTATTTTGAATAGTAGTCACCTATAATTAAGTAGTTACTACCTGATACTTCCATCACGTCCATGGCGATTTTCTCATATGGCCCGTTTGGTACTTTATGATTTATTAATGGTTCTTTCGTGTTGCTCGATCTATGTTTTTGACACAGACTACATTTACTTATCATACATTCTATGTCTTGGTTCATGCTCGGCCAGTACAAAAGCTGTTTAGCCCTACTTTTTGTTTTTTCGATCCCTAAATGGGATTTATGTAGCTGTGTCAATACAATCCCACACAATGTCTGTGGTACAAAAATACGATTCTCAAGATAGACAAAATTATCTTCTACAAATAAATCTCCGCGAAATTTCCATAAAAATTTAACTTTTTCGTAGACTTTTGTTTTATCTTTAGGCCACCCATTTTTGCAATATTCGACCACCTTTTGTAGCAGGCAATCTTTCGCTGTTTCTTTCTGAAATTGTTCCTTCCGTTCATCCGAGATATTAATTGAGTGTACCATTTCTCCTATTCCTTCAATTTTATATTCGTCTTGGATTCCATTCGCATAACTACGAGACAGCCAGTCTGCTATGTATAAATATTTGCCAGGCAAATAACTAAAATTTAGGTTATATCTTTGCAGTTTCAGTTTCATGCGTTGTAATTTCGGCGAAGGTATTTTATTATAATCTTTTTTCATGATCCCTAACAGAGGCTTGTGATCTGTGACCAAATCAACGCTTCTTCCGTAAATATAATTGTGAAATTTTTGGCAAGCGAAAACCACGGCCAACATTTCTTTCTCTATTTGCGGATATCTCGTCTCTGCGTCGGTTAAACTCCTCGAGGCGAAACAAACAGGTCGCTTTTGTTGTAACAATGTACACCCGATACCGTTTTTTGATGCATCTGTTTGTAACGTTATTTGCTCTTTCGAGTCAAACGGCTTCAAAATTGGCGCATTTAAAATCATCTTTTTAATACTGTCCAGGCACTTATCGTGTACTGGCAACCATTCAAAAACTATCGAGTTTTTCATTAACTCTCTCAATGGATTACTTAGCTCAGACAGATTAGGAATATACTCCCGCAGGTAATTTATAAACCCCATCAGTTTCTGCACTTCCTTTTTACTCTTCGGAGCTCCTAAATTTTCAATACCTCTTAATCTATTTTTATCGCATGCAATACCGTCTTTCGATATCTTGTGCCCTAGGAAAACAACCTCATTTTGCTTCCACTGAATTTTGTTTACATTAAATTTTACGATATTTTCTGTTGCTCTTCGCAACACTTTTTCAAGAGCTTCATCGTGCTCCTTTTCATCCTCTGTAGCAATTAAAATATCATCAATATATACTGTTACGTTTTCAATGTCCCCAAAGTTTTCTTCATTTATTTTTTGAAACGCTTCTGGGGCTATCTTTATGCCGAACGGCAAACGCTTAAATCTATAGCAACCAAATGGTGTACTAAAAGTGCAAAGCTCTTTTGACTTTTCATCTAAAGCAATTTGCCAGTAACCATCCTTTAAGTCAAATACTGAAAATATTTTCTTATTCACCAGCTTCGTTTTTATTTGGTCAAATGTTGGTATTTCATAGTAATTATTTTTAATGGCCATGTTTAATTCTTTTGGGTTAATGCATATCCTGAGTTTTTTGTTTGGTTTTTCCACAATTACAATGTTAGAAATCCACGAACTTGGTTTGTCAGCTTTCTCAATAATTCCCTTTTCGCTTATATTTTCCAATTCTTTCTTTAGTGGTTCTCTTAATGCAATGGGTATTCTCGCTGCTGGCTTGGTACACGGTGTTACATTCTCTTTAAGCTCAATTTCAAAATCTTTTTTAAAACACCCTGTACCCACAAAAAGGTTTTTATATTTATCTAGCACCTTTTCCTTAGTAATTTTATTGATCAAACTTATTCTTCTTATAAGACCTAGCTGTATACACGTTTCTAGCCCAAGAATCGGAATAGCATTTGAGTTGTCGCAAACTAGAAAAAATTTTATTTTTTCCGTTTTGTTGTTAAACTTACACTCCAAGCCCACTGTTTCTAAGTTTTCTATAGCCGTCCCATTGTATGCTATCAATTTTTCAAAACTTTCTTCAACTTTTATATTTTTCATTTTTTGTACCCATTTTATAGGCAAAATGTTTACCATTGCTCCTGTATCCAACTTAAATTCAATGTTTTTGCCTTCAACTTCAACCATTTCACTCTACATTCTAACCCTTTTTTCATTAATAATAGCATCCAAATACAATGAAGAATAACTTGAATTCATACTTTTATTTTCAATATTAAGTTCTCCTACAATTTTTTTTTTACAAACCCCAGCGAAATGATTTTTCCCTCTACAATTATAACATAAGTATTTTCCCATAAGCAGGGCAATTACCCTTTACATGTGATCTTCCACAAAATGAACAGTTTATCATTTCATTCTTATGTCTCTGAAATTTATTTGTTTTATTATATGTTCTTACTCCGACATTCTCCATGTTTTTCCGCACCGCATCAACTGCTGCTTCGAGTCCCTGCATGTTGGTGATTTGCTGGTTGGACACCTCTGCCGAACGCGCCAAATTAATCGCCATCTCCATTGTCAGGTTTGGCGTGTCCAACAATTTTTTCTGCAACCTTTTGTCACTCGTTCCCAGCACAATTCTGTCTCGCACCATGCGGTTTTCGTTTGCGAAGCCACAACGTCGCACCATCTTCTTAATTTCCAGTAGAAAGTTATCGAACGGTTCGCCATTCGCCTGGTTCCGATTATGGAAAACGAAACTTTCGTAAACCTCATTGCATTTTGGCTTGCAGAATTCTTCAAAAGCAGCGGTCACTTCTTTGTTATCTTCGTCACTCAGGTTCAACGCATTAAAAATATCGACCGCTTCCGAACCAACTGCATTTAGAAAAATTGCCACCTTTACCGGTTCTGGTTTTTTATCAAGCTCTATAGCTACTGCAAAGATTTCGAAACTTTGCCAGAAGATTCGCCAATTATCGGCCAAATTACCGCTTAACTTAAGTTCATCCACTTTTTTCACGTATTCCATTGTCTGGTTTTTATAAATATACCGAATAGTCTTTGGTGGTCTTCCTCGTGGTTTAGCCCGTGCAAAACTTTGATTTACTTTTGCTTTTCCCATAAAATTATGTTTCTTACTATTAGTCCACGTTGTTTAACTTTTTCACCGACTGCGCCATGTAGTGGGAGGTCAAATGAAAGACGTGTTTGCAGGTCGGATGACATTTATTGAGTGGTCGTTGGTGAGTTACTTATGCTCATTGAGCTACAATACATAGTTGCATAGCTTTTACTTAAAGAGAGAGTGAACAGTAGAACGCGCTTATATACTATATGTACGTACATTATATTTACTTATATTACAGGGTATTCACAAGCTCTCTACAGGAAGAACCTACATCAAAAATTATTCAAAGGAAACATAAACAAAATTTAGATATTTATTTATTAACAGTTTTGCAAAAATATACACAGCTACAAAAGACGAAGACAGACCAACACAGCACAATAGACAAAAGGACAACTTAAACGGCCTTAGTATTTTTACGATTATACAGACATCTGCACTTTTCTGCAGATAAGTTTAACACATTCAAACCTTAAAAGTAAGACAAACACAATGACATACAAACCAATTTCTGGATTTTCTTGAAACACAACTAAAACTTCAACTAAACATAAAAAAGACGTTCACAAAATACACAAAATAGATACTATCGATAAAATTAGTTTTTCATGAAATACTTTACAAGGATGTTAATTATTAACATCTCGATTTAAAGTTAATACCTTCAACTTCAACATGCATTTTAAATAATCCAATTCCGAGCACTCTAGCAAACGTTTGATCTCTTTGAAGTTCGATTTTAATTTGACAAAATCACTCTGCGCGCAGCTGCGTTGCGAAAATGAACACGTGTTCACGCTTTCAATGCTGTTTTTAGAAAGTCCCGTTAGGTTTTCAGAAAAATGCGGTATGGTTTAAAGAAGATTGGACATTTAAGAGACAATTGGTTTACATTTTGTTTCAATCATGTGTGGTTGATTTTTTCGATTTTTGGCCTCTGACGGATCCACTGTGCACTGGTCCTGTCAGAATCCATCCGAATACCGTTTCCTGCGCTAGAAGAGTTCCCAAAAAATTCCACTAAATGTTATCTTCTTTAATATTTAATTCATTTATTCCTCATCTTTGTCTTCCAGGGCTCTGCCTAAGTTGTCCTACTAAAGTTTCAACTACTAAAATTTCCATTTCGGTTTCTGAGTTTTTGATTTCTAATTCATCATAATTATTTGCATCGTACCGAACACTGGTATAAAAATTTTATTTTTGCTACGATATTTTCAAATTATGTTATGTTTGCGACATGACAAATGTCTGCATAGTTTTATAAATAGAAACATCTCCGTTTTCAATTAATACGTAGTCCTATCGAGTGTAGTAAATAATGTCAGTAGTCGTTGAGCCGATTAGGGTTAAAAAACTTATAAGTGGTTAGGGTTTTATATTATCTTTATGCATAATTTGCTATGATTTTTCGTAAATTATTTGCTCGGGAATAAAGTGTTTGTTTACTCTATTTTTTTTGTAAAGTCATAGCATTTTTTCTTGTGTTTGTGTTAGGATATCAAGTTATTTTTCATTGTTTACTAAATCGCGAAGAACACGTGTTGGTCTCAATTTTGTGACAGAATATATTGTCATATTATATTGCTGCGCTGCTCTCCAAATTATTTCTAAGTCTACCACGTACTTTGCCACTTTTATCTTTCAACCATGTATTTTTATAAAATCCATGACAAAGCGTAAAAACTTATATTCCTACAATATGGCGAAATGGGCCCCAGACCCAATTCCCTTGGGAGCAACCAATTTGCCCTGCTTGTTGATAACTCCAGAGTAAAGAAAACAAGGGGAAGGAACTCGAAACAAACATTCGACATTAGTGACTTCTTTGCTTTACCAAATTTACCGACAGTTAAAAAAGGTAGTAATGATCCCAAGTACATCACTATTGAATCTACAGAAGAAAATAAGACCCTTATGCAATTTTCCTGCTTTGCAGTACATAAATCCATTTGTGCTGTGAGTTATGAAAGCAACTCAGTAAGTGAGCTCCTTGACGGTAAAATCTTACTGTTAGTTGACAATAAAAAAATAGCTGATCGTTTTATTGCATTGAAATATCTCGCTGACATTTGTAACATAAATATCATGACAATTTAAATTATACTAAAGGCACAGTATTTACCGCCTTTTTGAACATTATAAATGAAGCAGAAATTATAAGTGAATTAAGTCCACAAGGTGTAGTCGTTGCATACAAATTTCAGAAAAAGCAGGAAAACAACCAATTGACACCAACTGGTGTCGTATTACTAACGTTCGACATCATTAACTCCATGCGGTGCAAAAATTGCCATTTACTTGGACACACCACAGAACATTGCAAGGGAAATGCAGCATGTAACAACTGCAGCCTACCTCCCCATAACCCCTAAAATGTCCACGTGCCTTTTGCGCTAATTGCCACGCAAATCATCCAGCCTCTCAAATAGCTGCCCACAATTCATACAACTAAAAAAAAATGCATTTTACGAGATGCCACAAAAGTATACTGTTTCTCTCCACGAAACGGCCCTTCATTCTCATCTACGTCTTAAGTAACACGAATAATCAGGAAAGTAACTCATCAAAGACGTTAGAAGTATCCGATCGCCAATTAGCAGAACACACTTCGCATACTCAATAACCTGTTGACCAAACTAATAAACAAATCAATTTCCAGCTCAGCACTCACCCAGCCTTATTACACCTGACATATCAGCCTCTCACAGCGACAGCAAGAGCAACATACCACACACAACAATATAGACTTTGAACCCTTCTCAAACGCTATTTTACATATCAAAATAGATGCCCCCATCAGCAGTATAAAGCATATTTTTACTAACTCTTTTAACATATCTCCCGGTCTTGCGGAAGACTCGGCAATTAAGCCGAAGACCATTCAGAAAATTAACTTAAATAGTATACACATATGTTAAATATTTCATAAATTATCACAGAAAAAATATTAAAAAGCAAAAACAAACACACTCAATTTTAGACTCTTTTACCTTGTTAACTGCACTTAAATCTCTTTTCAATATCCAATGTTCTCAGTTTTACAATGAAACATGAATGGAGTTTATAATAATTATCATGAGCTCCAGCTCTTGGTAAAGTCTCTTTCTCCGTCATTAATTTTACTTAACGAACCCCATTTAGTACACATCGTGAACGCTTTCTGTCCCAAACAATAATCGGCATATTCTATAACTCTCCAAATGCAACGTCGATTAAGAAAGCTGTCGCAATACTGATAAAAACGTGCGTGCCTCTTAAGAGAATTGCTATTCATTCTGCAATATCGGCAATCGCCGTTGAAGTTCATATAAACTTCACGCTTAATATAATTTGCGCGTACATTCCACCTACACAAAGCTTTACAAACTCCGACATCTTGCACTGCAACAAGTTACAGCTCCTGCGATTCTTGCGGGTGACCTTAATGCTTGCAGCCCAATATGGGAATCCCAAACATCAAAAGGCAGAGGAAAACTCATTGAAGATGCTCTGTTGGCTTCCGACCTTATATGCCTGAACAATGGTAACACAACCCATTTTTCTATCCATGGCACTTTCTCACACCTAGGGCTCACATTGTACTCACCAGCTCTTGCTCCAGAATCCACTTGGACAGAGTCAAGTGACCTTTATGGCAGTGACCACTACCCCATTTCTTTTGAAATACAAAGTTGACAGTTGAAGTGAACAGACGTGTTTTTTCGTGCTCGATAGTCTTCTTAGTTTTTTTTTTTCTACTTATTTTCTTCACTTGTCGTTTATATAATGGGAAAGTGCTCTAAATGCAGTGATCAGTGCTCACCGGGCGATTTTCTATTTTGTGGTGTTTGTCACTCCAAAATTCATATAAATTGCACAAATTTACCTGAAAATGCAATCAATTTATTTAATAACAATAACAACATTATGTATAAGTGTGGCAAATGCATTGCTATGTTTTCGCGCTCTAGAATTCATAAAGCGCTAAAAAGTGTTGGTGCGCTGCAGTGCTTTTTTGGCATGCTAATTCCGGGTAGAGATGATGCGAATAACGAGAGAAATGAAATTCGTACGCGCTCAAAGACAAAGGTCAGTGCACCTAAAGCAACACAAAATATTACAGCACAGGGCGAAACTGCACAAGATAAATTACAAAACAAATCAACTCAGCCTGTCCAGCTCAAGGCAGTGAATTCTGTGGGGAATGATAAGTCGTGTTTTTCATCGTCTTTAACTGTGGGTGATAATTATAGTGAGACAACAAATATGTCAACAACCACAGCTAGTGTTGTTTCTAATAGTGGTGGCTCTCCGTTGAATGCGCTCTCTGAAGCCAAAACCAGTTTTAGCAGCGTAAGCAACAATAACACTAACATTGACTTGTTGAGTGCTCCTGGCACTCGCTCTTTCGCTGCTGCTGCTGGCGCTACTAACTTTCCTATGGCACCTATTGATATTGATACTACTGCTGAGTCCGAGCAACTTACAAATGCGGGCAAAACAACAAGGCAGATGTCACATGCAGTTGTAAAGGGTTGCAATAATAATGCTGAGTTAGATGTTTTTGTTAAATACAAATGGATTCATATATCCTCTTTTAAGCCCTCTGTCACGGAAGACCATATTATTAAATATATCTCTGAGCATGCTCTTATAGATGCTGATAAGATTGCTTGTTTCAAGTTAGTTAAGAGAGATGTCGATGCCAAAACCTTGGTCAGAGTTGCTTTTAAAGTACGAGTGCTATCTAATGACTACAGTAAAATGTTTAATGATGAACTGTGGCCCTCTAACGTGACGGTAAAGCCATTTCTCTTTTTTCCGAAGAAGCAATAAATCTTGCCAGAGACATAATCTCACAGGCTGCCATTCAGCGCAACTAAATATTTATTTTCAAAATGTATCTGGCCTGAGAACTAAATCTAAAATGCTCTTCAACATGAGCTCTCATACTGATTACGATGTATTTGTTCTGGTCGAAACTTGGCTCAACTCCGATTTTTATGATGGTGAATTCTTTGATTGCAATCTATACAATGTGTATCGCAAAGACCGGGACTACTCTGGAACTGGTCTCTCGCGAGGTGGTGGTGTTCTGATCGCTGTGCGCCGTCATCTTCGCTCATCATTAGTGGATCTTAGTGATACGGATTCACTACTAGATCAACTCTGTGTCTCTGTTCATGGCTCTAAATTATTTATCTTCGCATCCTACATTCCTCCTGCAAGTTCGGATCATCTCTATAAATCGCATGTTAATAACATTATTGACATGTTACGAAATCATGATGGTGAAAATTTCTGCATCTTTGGTGACTTCAATTTGCCTAATATTGTTTGGTCATGTGTCAACGATAGTTCAACTTTAATTCCTACGAATGTTTGCAGTACCTCCGAGGTGTATCTTATTGATAATTTTTTAAGTTTTAATCTATCCCAGATAAATAGCTTCTCGAATCAGTTATCTAGAACGCTTTATCTTGTATTCATTAGTGATAATATTAATTATACGTTGACTGAATGTCTCGATCCACTTTCTAGATCTGGTATGCACCACATACCGCTTACGCTTGTTGTGGAGTTTTACTTATTTGAGAGTATCAGCGCGGATAATGAGGCTCCTAGTTTTTCTTTTAGACGTGGCAATCTTGATTTGGTTTTTCACGAGGTCTCATTGATTGACTGGGAAGCTCTTTTTCTGGGTTATGATCTAACTGAGTGTTTCGAAGTCTTTAAAAATACCGTAAACCAAATTTGTATTAATAACATACCGCGAAAAAAAAAGAGTTGTTATAAAATTCCATGGTATACTAAAATACTAAAGCGACTAAAGAATTTGAGGAACAAATATTTCAAAAAATTCAAATTTACCAAGCTATTTGTTTATAAACGCAGGTATCTATTTTATTCCAATAAATTCAAAGCTTTGGGAAAGAACCTCCACAGGTCCTTTGTCAGCAACTATGAATCTGGCATCAAAGTAAACCCTAAGGCATTCTGGAACTATGTTAAGGCAAAAAAACTTTGCTCGTCTATTCCTTCATCTGTCTTCTACAATGCAGAGCGAGCTTCTTCACCTTCGGAGGCGGCTAATTTATTTGCAGACTTCTTCCGCTCCAACTTCGTGGCCCAGACTGATCTTCCAACGGGTTTCCCCTCAATGGTTGATAATCCTATCAGTTTTGGCGCCCTCACTCTATCGCTAGACGATGTTGTAAATTGAATTCAGAATTTAAAACTATCTACCCAGACTGATATTGACGGCTTATCGTCATATATTCTTAAAAAATGCTTGGCGTTGGCTACCCCACAGCTTCTAATTTTCAACAAATTCCTAGAGTGCGGCGAGTTTTTAGCTGCATGGAAGGTAACCTTCATTAGCCCTATTTTCAAAAAACGGTAACAAAAATAACGTTGCCAACTATAAACCCATTGCTAAGCTGTCTACTATCTCTAAACTCATTGAGTATATTGTCAAACAAAAAATGTATTCTGCTGTTAGGCGTCTAATTTTGGATAATCAACACGGTTTTGTGACTGAAAGATCGACTGTGACTAATCTCTCGATTTTCTCTGAATTCTGCCATTCAGCTTTCAACAGTCGCCTTCAAGTCGATGCTATATACACTGATTTTTCCAAGGCTTTTGACAAAATCAGCCATTCAATATTGATCTCAAAATTGGCCAATGTGGGTTTCCATTCAATATTTCTATCTTGGCTTAGATCGTATCTTGACCAACGGAACTGTATAGTTGTGATAGATAATGCGCTTTCAAATTCTTTTGTTGCCACCTCTGGCGTGCCACAAGGTAGCATTCTTGGACCATTATTATTTGTAATTTTCATAAATGACATTTCGGCATGTTTCCAACACTCTAACTTTTTGCTATACGCTGATGATTTAAAGGTTTTCTCTACCATTTCTAGCCCCGCAGATTCAGTTAAGATACAATCCGACTTGAACAATTTAGCAGTCTGTTGTAACACAAATAATCTGCCGCTAAATGTTAGTAAATGCTTTCACGTAATGTTTTCAAAATCGCGCTATTCCATTTTCACATCTTATGCCATAAGTGGGTCTCGTCTCGGGACTCTTACGGAAGTGAAGGATTTAGGGGTAGTCTTTGACTCAAAATTTTCGTTCACGACTCATTTAAACTCTACAATTGCAAAGACTTACTCTGTTTTAGCTTTTATCCGCCGTTTTAGCACGGACTTTACGGATCCTTATACTACTCTTAAGATATTGTTCACCTCACTTGTTCCCTCCAAGTTGGAATATGCTTGCTTCATTTGGCGACCCTTTCATGAGTGTCATATCAAGAGGCTCGAACGTGTGCAAAAAAGCCTTGTTCGGTTTGCGTTACGTTCATTGAATTTCTCCGATCCGATTCCTTCCTACGAGGCCAGTTGTGCACTCATCAACCTTCAAACTCTGGAATGCAGAAGAACGTTACTGTCAATGTCTTTTGTCTTCGACATTATTAGGGGTTCAATCGATGCATCAGCTCTCCTCGAGAGTATTCCGTTCCATGTTCCAAGCAGGCCGCTTAGAAATAGTGACACGTTTTATACGGGATTTTCTCGGACCCTGTATGCTTCTAACGCTCCCATCTTTCGAACATTAACGGAACTTAATCTACACTCAAATTCTTTAGAAATCGACTTTTCAGTTTCTAAGCATATTTTTATATCTTTAATTGCTCATGCTTAATTATATTAAATCAATTTGTATATTGTTATCTCTACGTAGTCTGTAAGTATTTTTAGCACTAGACTACTTTTGTAATTTGTAACTGATCAAATTACTAATAAATAAATAAATAAATACCCAGCAACTTCGTCATGCTGACTGGTGCACATTTTCATGTGACATACATAGGTAATAGCAGTACCCTGGTTTCTAGTAACATCAACAGAGAAGCTGCCACAATACAAAAAAATAACCGCGCGGCAGCAAATCGTTCTAACAAATATAAATAAAAACTCGTACAATGTACTATGGTGGAATGTTGAGCTAACACTCCTTCATTCAAAAAAGCAATCGGCCTGGTATAAATGTAAACGTAGTTAAACTCTTGAAATTTTTTTTGTTTAGTTAGCTTTAAAAAAATGAATGCTTTGTTTCGTGGTAAAGCAAAGTAATCCAAACAACAAAGTTTTCCGTAGTTCACTGCTAACATAAATCCCTCTTGCTCTCTTAGAAAGATATGGCAAAATATAAATATTTTCCTGACAAATAAGAGACTTTCAGTCAATGTTAACGGATTTCACTCAGCAACCCACAAGCTGTCAAATGGTACTACACAGGGCTCACCTTTTTCTGCCTTACTCTTTACTATCGCATTTGATGAGCAAAGCCAAATTCTTTCGAATTATAGAAGCATTGAACATCAAATTTACGCAGATGATGCACTGGTATATTCAAAGGTAAATGACACTGTTGCTGTTCAAAACACGTTCATTGACATTCTCACCAATATGGTCCTCAAATTAAGGCGAACACATTTCCTTAGAAAAAGCAAATCTTCTCCATATCTGTCGCAAAAAGACACCATGCAGCATTTCATTGAATATTGATAACTGCATAATTATGCCAAAAGAAAAGTTGATGATTCTAGGATTAACCATAGATTCTAAGTATCTATTTAAAGATTATTGTTGTTGTGTGTATATAAGGAATTATCTAGTACAAAGACTAAATATTATTAAGTATCTGATTTGTAAGTATATCTATATACAACGTACAATACTCATAAACGTTGTCAGAGAACTAATTCTATCCAAAATTTAATAGACCTTGCCAATATATGGACACTGTGCAACATACGTGGTGCGTTAAATCTCTGTGCCTTACCATACAGCAATCCGTCGGAGCCTTAAAGCGTTTCTTACATCACCAACGAAGTTTGCTAAATCTGGCTTGCTGAGCATCTTCAGTATAGCGGCTGATGCAAGATCTTGAATTCTTGCAAAAAAAAAAATTAACGTTAGAAACATGGCATTGGCAAAGATCTTCACCAGAATAAGTCCACGCAAGACACCATTAAGGATAACTCGCCAGTACCCAGATCTATTGAATATGCCAAAGAAAATTTCATTTCTTGTTACGGAGACAAAAAGAGCATTGATACACTTCTTTCTTGGCTTATTAGCCCAGCATCTGTTAAGAACGCCTTACAAAATTTGCCGAATCAAAGTCCACCAAGCAAAGTTTGCATAATTTTCCCAATGGCTTCTTGACCCGAAGTATACAATATTCACTGACGAAGCTTTAGCTATCGAACTAGCTGTTGAGCATGCTAATCAAAAATAAAGCTAAATGCTTGATTGGCACTGACAGCAAATCATGCATTGCGGTAATCCGATCGCCTGCTAATATCCATAAAATAATAATCAAACAGAAACTCCCTCATTGCGGCTCGAAATAATATTAAGCTTATGTGGATCCCAGAGCATGTGGGGATCTCAGGAAATAAACGCGATGATACCGTCGCTAAGAAGTTAATAGGTCCCCTACTCTAATGCTTGACTTCTTAAGCAAAGGCGACTTATTCAGTTGAATCAAAGCAAAATGAAGAAATCTGGAACTCACGGACTGAATACCACGTAACTATCATTATATTGAAATTAACCCAAGAAGACCGGCCCCAATTTATCCTGCAAATTTGAAGTCGTACATACGTCAAATGCTCGGCCACACCATATTTAGCCACACCCACCTTTTAACTAGGGATGCCCCGTCTTGCTGCCCTTTATGCGACAGCCCAAGTATAGTTAAACACCTGATATCTCAATGTCCTAACTCTCTGGCATATTGAGATCACTGGCACTAATCCCCAATTGGAAGCGCTATCAACACCTAGCTTCGACAACATTATGCATATCTACAATTTGCTCAAAAATAACAATATTCTTAACATACATAATTTACCGTAGTTTAAGATACCATAGTAAAATATCACTATTTTTTCTATTGTACCATTTGAATTAACGATAAATTCTTTTTTGATAGTCATGTAGCATAGTATCAAAGTAAGACTGATGGCCTTATAGCTGGTGTCTGTTTTAAGTATATTCTGTAATTCATTACTGTGTAAACTGTTGTAAATAAAATAAAATAAAGAAAATATTCCTGCTATGTCGTGGAGCACAAAAGTAAAATTCCATGTTTCCATTAATGATTTAAATGTTGGTGTTGTAAAACTTTGTTCGTTATCTAACGCACTATGTTTAAACTCTCTGAAGGTGTGAAACTATTCCAAAACCTTTTCCTCAATATTTGGTTTGTCGTCTACATATATGTTCTAATATTACAAATTTTGAATAAGCATCAACGCTTGTGATAAATTTCCATTTTTGGGCGTAAACAATGTCGATATGAAGTTGTTCTCCCACTTTATTTGGGATTAGAGCTTTCCCCGTTGGGATTGGCTTAAGATGTCGGTCATATTTACGTTTATTGCATATTTCGCAGTTGCGAATGAATTCTTTCAAACTTTTTCTTATTTCTGGCCAATAACACAATTTCTATTTGTTTAACATTTTCATTATAGCTGAGTTCTATTGTGCATTTGCTCAATTATTATTAAAATATCTGTTGGAGAAATTTTTGTGTAAACAAATTTGTTTTGAAAAGTTTCTCTTAAAGTTCCTTGTATTTCATGCAAAGCCTCTGTTGTGTAATGAATTGCAGCTACAAATCTTGGCTGGAAAAATTCTTAGATTAACTCAGGAATTAACTCATGTTGTTTAATTCAAGACGCGAGAATGCGTCCGCTACAATATTGGTTTTACTAGGTTGGTATACAAATTTTGGAGCGTCTTCTTCTATAAATGGGTGCCACCTTTATTTCTGGACTTGGGTTGCGGGATGGTATTGTCAAATGTCAATAGTTAGTGATCGGTATGAATATCTAGGTTAGTGACTTTTTATGCCGCAACGATGGCATATAATTATTTTTCATTAGTTGTAATTCTTATTTGGTTTATTTTCTTGTGAAAGAACTGCGCCTATTGAAACTGTAGACGTATAGGTAGTTAACGCAAATGTTTTTGAATAGTCCGGTTGCGTCAGTGCCATTTCAGATGTCATATGTGATTTTTTTGAATTTTTTGACACATTTTCTGAAAAACTACCATTTTATGCTGATGGGTATTTTATTAATGGTTTAGCTATTTTAATCCTTAATGTACTTGGATAATACCTTGCAATTCCCAGAAATTCACTCAACTTTCTTAGACTTTCAGGTATCTTATTACTACTACTATATACCTATATACTACTATGTACCTCAAAAATTCTATTTCTCTTTCAAAAACTTTTGATGTTTCAAGTGAAATTTTCATATTTGCTTTTCCCAGCACTTTCTGAATCCCGTAAATATTGGGTTAAGTTTTGTAAAAAAATAATTATACCATCCATATAAACATGACATTTTTTTCCAATATGTTCACATAGGCGTATTTTTTTAACCCGAAAGGCATTCACAAAAAGTCATGTTTTCCATTATTAACGAAAAAACATGTTTTCTCTATGTCGTTTTCTGACATTAAAATTTATTGAATACCTGATTCCATCCCAATACTTGAGAAATATCTTGCTTTCCCTAAATTTGATAAAATTATATTCATTTTGGAGAACTATCGTTTTTACCTTTTTTTGCTATAACCCAAATCGGTGAATTATAAGGGCTTTTACTAAGTCTTATAATTTTTCCGTCAAGCATTATATTAATTTTTTTATTTACGTATGAATTTTCTGGCAGAGGTTACGGACATTGTCTGTTCCATATTGATTCCTCTTTACCTGTTCTTATTTCCGCTTTTACGTCAGCTTTAAACGGAAAACTAATATTAATCATGCGGTTTTCTATATTATTTTTTATGTTTTCTTTGAATTTTGTCAAGTCCAGGATTCTTGTCCTCAAAGGCTCAGCGTTTTTGACCGACCTCTCACCTTCTATTTTCTTGTTGTCATAATCTCCAGCTGATATGTCTGAGCCATTTTCGGTCATTATTGATTAATTATGGTACATATTTCCGGAATATTCATTGGCTGGTAAATCCTTCGGCTAGCTTTATAGAACTTTCAGTTCTACAATATTTCTGATTATCAATTCTTATTTTTTATTGCCGGCATTATCTTCGGCGGGTGCCTTAGAAATTTCCTTTTATTTGTACGCTTCACCTTTTTAACTTTCGGCTTCCATATTTTTCTTTCATTTTACCGGTATTTACTTTGAGAGCACAAAAGGGTTTGTGTTTTCAAAGTTCTTGAGATTTCGCCAAAGCGTCAGGCAAGTCCGGCGGATTTAAAGAGGAAATTATATTTAGTACAGTAATAAAAACTCCTCAGGCCTGATCTCTATTATTTTTGCTGCCCTTTATGCGACAGCCCAAGTATAGTTAAACACCTGATATCTCAATGTCCTAACTCTCTGGCATATTGAGATCACTGGCACTAATCCCCAATTGGAAGCGCTATCAACACCTAGCTTCGACAACATTATGCATATCTACAATTTTCTCAAAAATAACAATATTCTTAACATACATAATTTACCGTAGTTTAAGATACCATAGTAAAATATCACTATTTTTTCTATTGTACCATTTGAATTAACGATAAATTCTTTTTTGATAGTCATGTAGCATAGTATCAAAGTAAGACTGATGGCCTTATAGCTGGTGTCTGTTTTAAGTATATTCTGTAATTCATTACTGTGTAAACTGTTGTAAATAAAATAAAATAAAGAAAATATTCCTGCTATATCGTGGAGCACAAAAGTAGAATTCCATGTTTCCATTAATGATTTAAATGTTGGTTTTGTAAAACTTTGTTCGTTATCTAACGCACTATGTTTAAACTCTGTGAAGGTGTGAAACTATTCCAAAACCTTTTCCTCAATATTTGGTTTGTCTTCTACATATATGTTCTAATATTACAAATTTTGAATAAGCATCAACGCTTGTGATAAATTTCCATTTTTGGGCGTAAACAATGTCGATATGAAGTTGTTCTCCCACTTTATTTGGGATTAGAGCTTTCCCCGTTGGGATTGGCTTAGGATGTCGGTCATATTTACGTTTATTGCATATTTTGCAGTTGCGAATGAATTCTTTCAAACTTTTTCTTATTTCTGGCCAATAATACAATTTCTATTTGTTTAATATTTTCATTATAGCTGAGTTCTATTGTGCATTTGCTCAATTATTATTAAAATATCTGTTGGAGAAATTTTTGTGTAAACAAATTTGTTTTGAAAAGTTTCTCTTAAAGTTCCTTGTATTTCATGCAAAACCTCTGTTGTGTAATGAATTGCAGCTACAAATCTTGGCTGGAAAAATTCTTAGATTAACTCAGGAATTAACTCATGTTGTTTAATTCAAGACGCGAGAATGCGTCCGCTACAATATAGGTTTTACTAGGTTGGTATACAAATTTTGGAGCGTCTTCTTCTATAAATGGGTGCCACCTTTATTTCTGGACTTGGGTTGCGGGATGGTATTGTCAAATGTCAATAGTTAGTGATCGGTATGAATTTCTAGGTTAGTGACTTTTTATGCCGCAACGATGGCATATAATTATTTTTCATTAGTTGTAATTCTTATTTGGTTTATTTTCTTGTGAAAGAACTGCGCCTATTGAAACTGTAGACGTATAGGTAGTTAACGCAAATGTTTTTGAATAGTCCGGTTGCGTCAGTGCCATTTCAGACGTCATATGTGATTTTTTTGAATTTTTTGACACATTTTCTGAAAAACTACCATTTTATGCTGATGGGTATTTTGTTAATGGTTTAGCTATTTTAATCCTTAATGTACTTGGATAATACCTTGCAATTCCCAGAAATTCACTCAACTTTCTTAGACTTTCAGGTATCTTATTACTACTACTATATACCTATATACTACTATGTACCTCAAAAATTCTATTTCTCTTTCAAAAACTTTTGATGTTTCAAGTGAAATTTTCATATTTGCTTTTCCCAGCACTTTCTGAATCCCGTAAATATTGTGTTAAGTTTTGTAAAAAAATAATTATACCATCCATATAAACATGACATTTTTTTCCAATATGTTCACATAGGCGTATTTTTTAATCCGAAAGGCATTCACAAAAAGTCATGTTTTCCATTATTAACGAAAAAACATGTTTTCTCTATGTCGTTTTCTGACATTAAAATTTATTGAATACCTGATTCCATCCCAATACTTGAGAAATATTTTGCTTTCCCTAAATTTGATAAAATTATATTCATTTTGGAGAACTATCGTTTTTACCTTTTTTTGCTATAACCCAAATCGGTGAATTATAAGGGCTTTTACTAAGTCTTATAATTTTTCCGTCAAGCATTATATTAATTTTTTTATTTACGTATGAATTTTCTGGCAGAGGTTACGGACATTGTCTGTTCCATATTGATTCCTCTTTACCTGTTCTTATTTCCGCTTTTACGTCAGCTTTAAACGGAAAACTAATATTAATCATGCGGTTTTCTATATTATTTTTTATGTTTTCTTTGAATTTTGTCAAGTCCAGGATTCTTGTCCTCAAAGGCTCAGCGTTTTTGACCGACCTCTCACCTTCTATTTTCTTGTTGTCATAATCTCCAGCTGATATGTCTGAGCCATTTTCGGTCATTATTGATTAATTATGGTACATATTTCCGGAATATTCATTGGCTGGTAAATCCTTCGGCTAGCTTTATAGAACTTTCAGTTCTACAATATTTCTGATTATCAATTCTTATTTTTTATTGCCGGCATTATCTTCGGCGGGTGCCTTAGAAATTTCCTTTTATTTGTACGCTTCACCTTTTTAACTTTCGGCTTCCATATTTTTCTTTCATTTTACCGGTATTTACTTTGAGAGCACAAAAGGGTTTGTGTTTTCAAAGTTCTTGGGATTTCGCCAAAGCGTCAGGCAAGTCCGGCGGATTTAAAGAGGAAATTATATTTAGTACAGTAATAAAAACTCCTCAGGCCTGATCTCTATTATTTTTATTTAATTCGTTGGTAAGTTCTGCGGTGCTGGCAATGATTTATAAACAAAGACATCTTTTATTGACAAAGTTGAATTATTCTAAAATTGGCATAGCAATTTTTCGAATGACGCTTAATTCCTGCTCAATTATGTATATGAATTGGACGTTTTTCCGAATAGGCAAAGTCGAGACGTGCGAATATCGCATCGAAATTTATTACGGTCCCATGGTTAGTCAAAGTGCCATTAGCATTCCCTGTGATTTTATTCCGTATATTTGTTAAGGGTGCCAAGTATTTCCTACTTCGTCTCGCTTATAAGCTCATAACATTATGAGCCGCTTTCCTTCAATTAACATAAGCGTTAATTTTTCCGGGAAATTCTGCCCTTCATTGTATACTACATTGCCATCTATTGCCTCGGCGACATAGTCCGTAGCCCTACGAGTATTGATCTCTACCTGAGAACGTAAGCGTTCAATTTCTTGTGGTATAATTATATTGCTATTTGCAATTATTTTTATTTATTCTGTAAACTTAATCAAATAGTAATTTTTATAGAAGAAACAACAATGGTAGAAGTTATAATTATTCCGGAGATCACCACATCTCCTCATCAGACTTCTTTCTGGGATCGAGCCCACGGCCTCGTACTCGTACTCCTTAAGGAATGGCCTTAACCACTTGCACTAAGTAAGCCGTGTACACTGTTGTTGCTCTTTCATCGTTCTATTTTGCAAACACAATTTTATAAATCCGCAGGGTCCCCATTGCGGTGTTGAATCGCAGATTTTTTTTATTATATGACTGTACAATCCTTTAGTTGTTTTGTTATTGTTTCGTTTTTTATTCATTGTGTATTGATTGATCCCTTCTAGAAAGCGAGGCCCTTCTAATCTAGAGGGCCTAGACATGGGATTCGCAGAATTGAGCTAAGTTATAAGATACTTGTTTACTATCGTTATTGACTATACAAGACTTTAATTATATTTTTTCTTTTAAATAATCTAAAGTACCTTTTAATATTATATTCAAAGCACAATAAACACAAAAAAATTTTATACCATCCATGGTCTAAGTCAGTTGGTGGAGCGTCTGCTATTTTACAATATTTTTGAAAAAATAATAATAATAATAAAGTTAAATAATGTCTGCTATTTTACAATATTTTTACAAAAATAATAATAAAGTTAAATAACCTTACAATAAATAATGTGCCTTGGTTTGGCGGACAAACTGGTTTATTTATTTTGTTATTGTTTCGTTTTTTATTCATTGTGTATTGATTGATCCCTTCTAGAAAACGAGGCTCTTCTAATCTGGAGGGCCTGGACTTGGGATTCGCAGAATTGAGCTAAGTTATAAGATATTTGTTTACTATCGTTATTGGCTATACAAGACTTTAATTATATTTTTTCTTTTAAATAATCTAAAGTACCTTTTAATATTATATTCAAAGCACAATAAACACAAGAATTTCTTATACCATCCATGGTCTAAGTCAGTTGGTGGAGCGTATGCTATTTTACAATATTTTTAAAAAATAATAATAAAGTTAAATAATAATAAAATAAACAATGTGCCTTGGTTTGGTGGGTGTTGGGTCACCGATTGTCAACCGCTGCATTCTTCGATCATATGTTATCGAAAGATGGGGGACGCGCTGAGCTGGAAGAGCTTTACATCACAACTAAATTATTTTATTTTATTTTATTTTATTTATTTAATCAACAAACAATAAGCTTTCAGACTGTAATATAAATAGATATGTATATGTTAACATAAGTTACATTCAAAGTGGAGGAAACTTTAATGACAGATAACTTAAAAGAATACTCTTAAAAGTAATCCTAGAGTACCAAAAATCGATATCTAAGAAGGAACAAAAATAATTAAGTTGAGAAAGTGCTCTCCTAAGAGGAGCATTCGTAGCGTAGACAGTTCTAACAACTCCCAAAGAAAACATCTCGTTACTTCGAAGTATTCGCAAGGGTACGTTGAATCGAATTTTTAGGAGGAGGTACGAGCAATCTATTGAACCAGTAATTATATCAAATATAACGCACGTCGACAACAGAGTACTCCTCGACTCCACTGATGTGAGACTTATTAGTAAACATTTAGACCGGTAACATGGGATAGGGTCAACAAAGTTCATTGACCGCAACGCAAACCGAACAAACGCTCTCTGAACAGACTCCAATCTTTTAATACCTATGGCCCAGTTGAAAAGGCCGCCATACAAACACAGCATACTCTAGCCTCGAGCGTACTAAAGACGAGTACAAGAGCTTGAGAGCATAGGGATCCGAAAATGAAAAGCAGTTAGGACGAATAAAAGCCAACATAGCATAGGCCTTTGAGACAATGAAATTAACATGTGTACTGAAGTTGAGCTTGGGTCAAAGTAAACACCCAAATCTTTAAATTCACTTAAGTTCTTTAGCGCAATGTTTGATATACTATACGATGTAGGAGTAATATCAAACACTCTAGCATAATAAGTATAATGACACTTGGCAATGTTCAGTGACAAGCGATTACGTATGCACCAAAGGTGTACGTTTTCAAGCTCACTCTGTAAAATGAGAGAGTCCTCAATGCACTTGATCTCATAAAAGATTTTTAGGTCATCGGCATATAAAAGGAAATTGCATTTGGAAAAGCATGAGGCTATATCGTTTATGAACAACACAAATAATAGTGGGCCTAAGACGCTACCTTGAGGAACCCCAGAGGTAGCAACGAAAGAATAAGATGTCACACTATCAAGACGTACGAGGCAACGTCGGTTGGGTAAATAGGAAGAAATCCAATTTAAAAAATCAGAATGAAAGCCTATGGTTGCAAGCTTAGCTAGTAGTATTTGATGAGACACTCTGTTGAAAGCCTTCGAAAAGTCAGTATAAATTGCATCCATTTGGAAACCTCTTTGGAAGGATTCCAGACAGTATTCTGTAAAAACAGCTAAATTGGTTAAGGTAGATCTACCCGGTACGAACCCATGCTGATTGGGACAAAGCAGATGCTTCACAGCAAAGTACATTTTGTCTTTTACTATGGTTATACAATCGCAGCTGGTAGAAGATAACATTTCGCTTTCGGATACAACTTGCGCAATACAATCGAGTTCAAAGCTCCCACGGCTCAAGCCTCCTACCTTTGACGGCAAGTATTCGAATTATTAAAACTTTATTATCATTCTCAAGCAAATAATTGATCGCGAGTTAAATTTAACAAATATTGAACACTTTAACCATTTGCGAAATTGTCTCCAAGGTCAAGCCTTAGAAACTGTAGATGCGTTTCAGGTGACAAATGAAAATTATCCAAAGGCTTTAGAGCAGTTGAAGGTACGGTATGATAACAAAACGGTGATATTTTTGGAAAGCATATCATCATTATTTGATTTGCCAGCGATTACGCACCCAAATTACATTCAGCTTAGAAGTCTGATTGATAAGGCTTCAGCTATTTATGGTTCTTTGACGTCATCAGGTAGTGACAGGCAAATAGCTCAAGCCATGATAATTCATTTAGTTTTGCAGAAGTCTGATGAGCAAACGAACAAAAAGTGGAAGGAATCGCTAGACTTCAAAACGTTGCCGTCATGGGAGGGTTGTGTAGCAGTTTTGAAAAGACACTGTCAATACTTAGAATTTCTCGACAACACGCACACCAGTACTTCATTCTCTCAAGGCGAGCAAACATACAATTCCGAAATCAAGGAGTCACCAAAAAGGCTGTAAATTTTCCTGCTCTACCACATCGTGCCAATTCTGCACCAGCAACAACCATAAGGTTTCTAATTGTGAACGCTTCAAGTCGCTAAACATCACTCAACGCTTCGACTATGCAAAGAGAATGGGGCTTTGCGTCAATTGCTTATCGAAAGGACACGAAGTAGCTCATTGTCCATCATTACACAGGTGCAAGGTTTGTGCAAGACAACATCACAGTTTACTCCATCGCAGTTCTACGCCAGGTTTGCAAGCTGCAACTCAGCCATCCACTTCACAAGAGGCAGCCGTGCATACACACATGAATAGTCCGTCGTTGGCTAATTCTTGCAACAGCAAAGATCTTCGTTCGTGACGCAACGGGTAGTTACAGATTGGGTACAGCACTGCTGGATTTCTACTTGCAAGACAATTTTATCACAGAGGATTTTTCAAAAAGGTTGTTGTTGCCACGAAATAAGCAAGCCATAGAAATCCATAGCATCGGTTCGTCGTCAACGAACATTCAATTCAAAACCTCAACTAACATCAAGTTGCAAATTACCGGGATCGAACTTCCATTAACGTTCTGCATTACATCACACATTGCCTATCAACCAGATCCTGAAGTCGACATTTCAACATGGAATATCCCAAGCAACATGGTACTAGCTGATGATAAGTTTTATGTCCCCAAGAAAATCGACATGGTGCTGAGTACAGAAACATTCTTCAGTTGCCCATTTTGCAAAAAACCTATTTGGGATGGGTTGTTTCTGGACGTTACCGGACGGACAGTATAAACAAATCTAAACCATCTTGTTTATTTTCAGCGAATGAATCTATAGAGGCCAAACTGGAAACGTTGTGGAAGTTGGAGGAAGTGTCCACGCCCCCAGAGGTTCGGACTCGTGAACAACAGAGTTGCAATCAGATATACAATGAAACAGTGTCAAGAAAACCCTGTGGCAGAATAGTTGTCAAACTACCTTTCAAAGATAATCCGACGTGCTTGGGCGTCGATTAGCAAAATCGCCACAATTGAAGGCGCAATACGTAGACTTTATGAAAGAATACGAGAGTTTGGGGCATATACGCGTTGTAAAAGATCCAAGCATCAGCGAACCACACTATTATATTCCACATCATTGCGTGCTAAAGTCAACAAGTACAACAAAGCTTCGAGTGGTATTTGACGCATCTTGTCGAACCACATCTCAAAAATTATTAAACGATATTCAAATGGTTGGTACTACAATTCAATCCGAACTTTTTCTTCTTCCTCTTCGTTTCCGACTCCTTAGATTTGCGCTCACTGCTGACGTAGTCAAGATGTTTTGCCAAGTTTTAATGCACGAAGACGATCGAAAGTTCCAGTACATCCTGTGGAGGAGTTCACCGACTGAGGACATTCGCACGTATCAATTAAATACATTAACGTATGGAATTGCTTCTGCTTTATATCTGGCTATACGGAGTCTGTTGTACCTAGCTGAACAGCATTGCGATCAATTTAAAATTGGATCAAAAATCGTGAGGACATCATTTTACGTGGACGACCTACTGTGTGGCGCTAATTCTCTAGCCGCACTTTCACGGATAAAGCAAGAGGTAACAGAACTGTTAGAATTAGGGAAGTTTGCATTAACAAAGTGGCACTCTAACCATCATGGATTTAGAGAGGACGATTCCGCAAAGGAGCAAAACGCAGACTCACTCAATTACAAATACAATTGGACTACAGTGGAATCAAAATCTTGATTGTTATTATTTTTTCATTTCAAACAAAACAAAGTCTAACTAGCCACTTTACAAAACGTTCCATCCTTTTGGTTGCATCATCGCTTTACGATCCGCTTGGTATTTTGGTTCCTGTGGGTCTTACATCAAAAATCTTGTTGCAAGAAATATGGCTTTTGGAACTGAATTGCGATGAACTGCTTATCGGATATTCCATTAATTAAGATATTGTTTTTCGACAGACATGGAGTATTTTCAGTTACATGGATCCTGTGACGCATCAATTCGCGCATATGGTTGCGCAATGTATACTCGCGTTATCAGAAAATGTGCAACTACTACCACCGTTCGTTTACTCACCGCATGTTCAAGAGTTGCACCACTCAAAAAACAATCGTTGCCCAAATTAGAGCGGCGCTCTGCTTCTTGCTCGTCTATAAGCAAAGATTAAACCAATAATTCCTGACGAATCATCTAAAATTTTTGTTTGAACAGACTCACAAATAGTATTACATTGGCTGAAGATGCATTCAGCAACATTTTCGACCAAAGGTGCCAATTGGAGACATGTACCAACTCATTGCAAGCCGGCCTCTAGAGGATGCAGCGTGGAAGAACTTTCTAATTCACTATGGTGTACCGGACCAAAGTTTCTATACGAAAACTCGGACAAGTGGCCAAAAGATGGACGCGGCGACATCGACATGAAAGTTTTCGAAAGCGAGAAACGAAAATCAGCCTTCAACTCAATTGTTAGTACCAATTATATTTTGGAAATCATAAACCAGCGGAGTAACTACACTACCAGCATTCGATTAATGCTTTGATGTTTCGCTTCGTCAATAAATTACGACATAAAGCCAAATCGAATGACTCATCAACACTTTCACCGCAAGAATTGCATCATGCCTTACTTTGCATAACTTGGAACATACAACAAATACATTTTGCTAATGACATTCATCTTTTACAGAGAGAGCTCACGGTAAATGGTCCGCTGCGTTACCTTAACCCTTTTCTTTAGTATACCGAAGGATTCCAAATACTTAAGGTTGGAGGTCGATTAGAATTAGCAGGCATCCCAAACGAAAGGAAACATTCGATGTTGTTGCCAAACAAATGCGAATTTGTCATGCACTTCGTTCGCCATCTGCACTTGAAACACTATCACGCAGGAACCAAGGCACTCGTAGCACTAATAAGGCTTCAATTTTGGATAGTCAATGCGCGTGACGTAGCAAGGCGCATCGCAAGATCGTGCATATGTACATTGTATACGTTGCAAGCCAAAGTTGATGAACCAAGTAATGGGCCAGTTTCCAGTCGAGCGGTTGACTACATCTCGTCCTTTTGCTCGCTGCGGTATCGATTTTTGTGGACCAGTCAACGTATATTTGCCTATTCGAGGCAAAACACCCTATAAGGCGTACATTGCGATCTTCGTTTGCCTAGCGACAAATGCGGTCTACATAGAACTTGAATCGGACCTATTCACTGATGCATTATTGGCGTCACTGAAACGGATGATCGGAAGAAGAGGGCTACCCTCTGATATCTTTTGCGATAACGCTACTAATTTCGTTGGTGCTTGCAGAAAACTAGCTGAACTAAAGTCGTTCTTATTTAAAACCGAGAATCAAGATACAATCGTAAGATATTGCGCTAATGAGTTTGTGAACTTTAATTTTATCCCTCCCAGAGCACCTCATTTCGGCGGCATTTGGGAGGCGGCAGTTAAATCCGCAAATGATCATCTCAATCGCACCATCAAAAACGCAAGACTCACCGCGGAAGAATTGACAACAGTCCTAGTTGAGATAGAGGCAGTATTGAACTCTCGGCCAATATCACCAATGTCATCCGATCCAAATGATTATGAGGAATTAACTCCTGGGCATTTTATTATTGGTAGTGCATTAACGGCGCTTCCGGAACGAAAAGTGTCAACAAATATCAGCAACCAGCAAAAATGGAATCAAGTCACAAGCATTAAAGAAGCATTAAAAAAGCATTTTGGAACCGGTGGTCAAGTGAATACATCAACGAACTTCAAGTGAGGTCAAAGCGGTTTACTCAGCGTCCAAACATCGACAACAACTCAATGGTTATTATCCATGAAGACATCTTACCACCACAAAAATGGCATCTTGGAAGAGTCATCAACTGTATTCCAGCAAAGGACTCTAAAAATGGCGTCGTTGATATTCGAACCATGAAGGGAACCATTCGGCGCCCAATTCACAAGTTAGCACTCCTACCGGCTTGAAATGCCTTTCAACGGGGCCGCGATGTTGGGTCACCGATTTCCAGCCGCTGCATTCTTCGATCATATGTTATTTTAAATACGTGACTTAGTTACTAATTATATGCCTAAAAAAATATACATAAGCTCCCGCTATGCTTTGCTCACGCAGTTATACGAATATATGTTTGTTTTTACGCATTGTACTTAGCTTAGCATATCAGCATGCCTACACCATTGCTGCACTCCCATTTTTTTATATTCCTTTTTTGAACCACTAGCACTTATGTATAAAAAGCAGAATTAGCGTTTAGTATGTGTTAGGATTATCCACCTTTGAATTGTTATTGGTACATAACTTACATATGTATATATTAATACAATAAGAATTTAGGAATGTATTATGAGATTAGCGGTATTAATTTTTAGATAAAAATAGTATTTAAGGAGGAAATGTTTGAAAATAAAATTAGTCTTAAAGCTGACGACCTCATCGACTCATTACTTGGCTCTTACAACCTTTTATCGTTGTTGCTATTTGCTAGCAGTTTTGCTTTTTGGAAATTTGCGCGGATACAAAAAACGCTTTGTGTCCCTACAGTGGGCAAACTTTTTTCTCTTGAGAATTCTAGGCTGTTATTGTCAGTGCTGCTGGCGTTGCCGATTCAATTCAATGGCTGTTACTACAGTAATTAAGGCTTTCACTGATTCACAAAGATGCTTCTTTTTTATTAAGTTCTCTGTTCATTTCCTAAACATCACACATTCCAGTTCTGCATAGTGAATATCTTCAATGGGATTGCAATATACCGCACTTACATTGTTTTTAAATATTATGTGTTAAATTTTTGCTGCTTCTACAGTCTTTCTTTCTTATTTAAAAAAATCACCAAATAAAGTTTTGCGTGGAGAATATCTTCAACGAGATTTCAATATACAGCACTTTCATTGACTTCGAATGTTATGCTGCTGCTACTGTTTTTTTTTTTTACTTAATACTTCGAGTCCTTTGGCTTCGGATAAATCACTGCTGCTGTTGTTTTTCTTTATTTCCTCTTCCGAGGATACACTTTTATTATTATACTTAAATTTTTTCTGTTCCGTATATGCGTACTTTTAAGTTAAATATAATTATTATTAGAATTTATTTTTCGACGATACGAATGCTCAATTCATTCAAATTTTACTGACTCGAACGAAAATAAGCGGTACTAAATTTTACTTCAGTTTAACTAAAAAACACGTGATAAGCAGTGCTTCTAGAAAGGCCAAACGAAAGGTAATCCGACTACAAAAAACCTAAATTATGTATGTGTTTAAAACAACCGACTCTATTCTGCTGGAGTTAAATTTGACTACCATATTCTTTGCATAGGTCCACGAGACATACATGCATAACATAATGTAAGAAAAGGAATACACTAGCAAACGAAATTTAAAGATATCAATAGTATTAATTTGGAAATGGACAGCTATTGACTAGTATGTATAAGTATATTATCATATAACGCTAAATACCGAAGGCGTTTGTCTCATTCTGGAAAAACCATTTATTAAGGATGCTGGCAGTAAGATGCATATGTAGCTCCTTCGAAACCATCCTTTGTCGAATGTCGATATCCACCTGTCTTTCGTGAATCTTGCTGAAAAACGAGGTGAGGCTTATTGTCCCAAGGTCGTTAGTTCTTGTTTACATTGAATATAGGGGGCAAAATTATGCTGAGTAGGGATTTTTTTAATTATATGAAAACAAATTATATCCAAGAATCTATTTTAAGCAGACTAAAAATAAATGTTGTTTTTAGATTTAGGAACCACCAAATACGCACACTGAAAAAAAAGTTGTAAAAATTTTCCGACCGTTAGAATCCTCGCAAAGAGAAAAACACGACTTCCTAATGGTTTTCAAACTATTGACTCTTTACATTTGGAGCAAGAAACCCCGATTATTGTAGCTTTTTATTTTTAACGCTAAACCAAGGCACTGTTCGCTTTAGTTTTTTTTTAAATATACACGAATTATTCTATTGTTTTGTATTTGTAAGGCAGTGATAAAAAACCAAGTTGTGGTAATAGTTTTTCAAATTTTGGTTGAATGGTACATATGCATAAATTTTAATTGTGATATTTTTCAATACCTAAAATATATAATGGAAATCTACCGGGACCACCAACAATGCTTTTAATTTGAGTTTCAACTGAAAAAATCATACGTTATTAAAAAAAGTAGAAGTAGAACTTATTTTTTGTTTCAAATCTTATTTTGTTATTTTTACACTCGAGTGCACTGGTGGCGCAGAGGTTATTATAACTTTGTTCCCCTAGCGGTTATTTGTAACAGCATACAGCAACCGAGATTTAGACATACAAATACCGAAATTCATAGAATTAATAGCGGAATTGATTAAGCCATGTCTGTGTCCGTCCGTCCGTAAAATTGAGCTATCTTAACGAAACTTGCTATACATATTACCCTGAACCCAAGGTACTTTGGTATTGTAAATGGGCTAAATCGGGCAATAACCACATAACGGTGTTTTGAGAAAATCAAAAGGCCACGATATTTCAGTAGGTACTATTGCAGATAATTTGCTTAACATTGACACATAGGCTTGGGTTTGGAAAAAGAATTCGTGCGCAAAATTTGGTTCACTTTATAAGTACAACTAATATCTGCAAAACTACTTAACCAACCTCTACCAAACTAAGTACACATGTTGCATTTCGAGTCAGTACCTAAAATTTCGAAAATTGTAAAAATGGTACAAAATCCATGACGGTAAAAAACAAAAATCCAACAAAAAATATATTTATTACCTTTACAAGGCAAGATTGGGTTTGAGAATGCAATACAAGAAATCTTAAATGTTGGGAATGGTCTTGGTATCGCTCACCTTAGAGAAAATAGGTATATCTCCGATACCTCTTGACCAAATTCTATCACATTACGCACACTTGGCATTTATAGTCAGGAAACACAACCACGCTCATCATTCATATAACCTTAATCTAAAACAAATCAAATTATTCAATATTTCACTAAATCATGTCGCGAATTCTTTCAAATTTTGTATAAAAAATTTAATTGGGGAGAGAAAGAATTTAAAAATCAACATTTTGAAAAAACGTGGACGAAATTGTGCTTATTGACTCGAAAAACAACAAGTGTACGGAATTTGGTATAGTTTAGTCAAGCAGTTTCGGAGATATAAATTGGGCAAAACCACGCCCAATTTCCACAAAAAGTACGAATCCCTTTTCCAAACGCAATTCTATGTCTCAAATTTGAACAAATTGTCTGCAATAGTTAACGAAATATCGCGGACTTTTGATTTTCACAATACACCGTTATGTGAGCGTGGCTTTTGTCCGCTTTCGCCCATTTGCAAAGCCAAAGTCCTCTGGGTCCAGGGCAATGTATATGTAGCTTATTATTTGCTACTATGTAACGTGGTGTTCTTTCCCTATCGAACACTTTAAAATACACGATGTTACCGCAAATTAAAAGATGTATTTAGTATTAAATCTACTGTACAAAAGATGTTGTCTTTAATTTTATTAATCGAAAGATGAGCTCGTATTATACAGCTTGCAGGCACAAAAGGCGAATGAATAATCTGTCCAACTCAACTAACTGTGTGTTAACAAAAGTGAGTACAATACAAAAGGAAATGTCAAAATGCGGTGAATGTGAAAATGATAGCACAGGGTGCTCCACAGTACTCCGTCTCCAGACGAAAGCTACCTGTATCGTTGAGGGATGTTAACCTGGCGGCCACTGCGAGTGGATTTCGTCGGAATATTCTCGGAGCTGTCTTGTGCCGGTTGATTTACTTCAGTGTAGGTGGTTAGCCCCAATCGTCGAAACCAACTCCTTGAAAACGGATGACTCGAATTGTCTACCACGGTCTGACGTAATGCGCTGCGGTACACCGAATCTGGAAATCCAGTGCGTTGTCAAAGCCTTGGCGACGGTTTCGGCAGTGATGTCCGGAATTGGCACAGCTTCCGGCCATCTGGTGTAGCGATCTATTACGGTAAGACAGTATCGCTGTCCTTCGCATAGTGGAAATGGACCAACGATATCGATGTTTATGTGCGAAAATCTCTCTTGTGGGAGAACGTACTTTTCAGGCGGTGATTTCGTATGTCGCTGAACTTTCGACCGTTGACACGCTCCACAGCTGCGTACGAAGTTTGTGACATCCTTTTTAACGCCTTTCCAAACAAAACGAGTAGTTATTAATTTGGTTGTAGCCCGAGCCCCGGGATGTGATAGGCTGTGAATTTTTGTAAGTATTTGCGATCTAAATTTTTTTGGAATATAGGGGCGTACACGCGATGTACTAGTGTCGCAAGTCAGCTGAACGTCAGTATCTGGAAGCATGAATTGTTTAAGAGTGAGAGAGTTTCTTGAATTTGTACCTGATTGCAAAAGACATTCGAGTTCCTCGTCGGTTCGCTGTTCTGCTGCTACACTCTTGTAGTCGATGATGTCCTCGACTGACTGGATTCTTGAAAATAGGTCTGCTGCAATGTTGGCTTCGCCCGATATATGTCGTAATCGGTCGTAAATTGCGCGATGTAATCGAGCTGTCGCGCTCTGCGGGGAGCAGTTTTTTCGAGCTTTTGGTCGAACGCGTATGTCAACGGGCGATGATCGGTTAGAATGTGGAATTTTCTTCCCTTAATCATGTATCGGAAGTGTACAACTGCCTGGTACATGGCTGTCAGCTCTCTATCGTATGTGGAGTATTTACACTGCGGTGGCGTCAACTTTTTTGAATAGAATGCAAGAGGCTGATATTCACCGTCCACAATTTGGTGTAAGGCAGCACCGACAGCGAAGTCTGAGGCGTCGATGTGCAAGGATAGTTCGGCTTCGGCGGAGGGATGAAACAGTAAAGTTGCGTTGGCAAGCTCTTTCCTGCAGCGTCGGAAAGCGGATTCGGCTTCTGGTGTCCAGACCAGCAATGTGAGATCGTGCTTCTTATTTCCTGTAATAAGCTTTTGTAGATCTTTTTGGTAATCGACAGCATGCGGCAAAAATTTTCTGTAGAAATTAAGCATAGCTATAAAGCGTTTCAAATTTTTAGCCACAGTCGGCATGGGGAATTCTAATAATGACGAGACCTTTTCGGGCAAGGGTCTAATGCCTTGAGAATCAACAAGATGACCCAGAAATTTTATTTCTGCCTTACCAAACTCGCATTTCGAAAAGTTTATGGCGAGATTATTTTCACGTAGGCGTTGGAATACTAAACGCAGGTGTTGCCGATGTTGATCGATTGAATCGGACGCGACGCAAATGTCGTCAATATATGGAAATACAAAATCGAGACCCCGTAGGACTTCGTCTATGAGGCGCAGAAATGTTTGTGCAGCGTTGCACAATCCGAACGTCATAAATTCGAATTCGTATAATCCGAAAGGAGTAGTGACGGCCGTTTTTGCGACGTCAGCGGGATGTATTGGCACCTGGTGAAATGCTTTTTGCAGGTCTATTTTAGAAAAAATTCTCTTTCCTCGCAAAATGTTCGTAAAGTCTGTCAGGTAAGGCAGCGGGTATCGATCCGGAAGCGTACGTGCGTTCAGCGCCCTGTAGTCACCACACGGCCTCCATGTTCCATCGCTCTTTCTTACCATATGTAGCGGGCTTGACCAATTGCTTCTAGATGGACGACAGATTCCCGCTTTCAATAAAAACTCAAATTCCGCTTTAGCGGCTTCTAGCTTGTCGGGCGAAAGACGACGTGGTCTCGAAAATACTGGTTGACCCGTTGTTTCGATCCGATGGAACACCGTCGACGTCGCTTTGGATCCGTATGGCGCTAATTTTGTGATGGTTGGGAATTCTGATAAGATATCAGCAAATAAATTTGCTGCTGTAAACGTTTTAACTATTGCTGCAGTGTACTTTATCGGTTCTCCTAGTGATGTAGCGAGAGATGTCAAGTTATCGATAAGTTTGTTTCGTCGCATATCGATAAGCAAATCATAAAATTTTATAAAATCGGCACCGATAATAGGCTGCGTGACGTCTGCGACCAGGAATGACCAAACAAAATCGCGGCGAAGGCCTAGGTCTAATTTGATACGTTTTTCCCCAAGTACTCTAATAGCAGCACCGTTTGCTGCGTACAATTGCGTAGCGGATGGACGAATGTCATATGATAACGTTGTGAGGGGGAGAATGGATACGTCTGCTCCCGTATCGATGAGAAAAATTGTATTCGATGTTTTATCTCTTACCTGGAGGCGAAAAACTGAACGTGCTGCGGCAAAATTATCGGTACATTTTGCCACAGGCTTTTCTAGTCAATTCTGCTCGTTTGTTATTGCTTGAACTTCCCGATGTCGGCGTCGACAGGGGCTGCGGCACTTGCGGGCGTTATTTCCATACTTCTGATGATACCAGCACTCTATGTTGGCAGATGATGCGCTTCTGTCCCTGGCATCGTGTGACCGATTTAAGCTTTGAGTATTAGCTGGTGGTCGAGATCGCGAGCGAGAACCAGAGCGAGAGCGCAAGTTGAATCTTTCGAATCGCTTAGACAAGTCTTCTATGGCTGAACGGAGTTGACTTATCTCGGCTGCCTCCTTTCTCACTTGCGCCACTTGATGAGGACTAACAGCGTCGATGATTGAGTCGGCTATCTTTGTGAACTCTGCAGCTGTACCCGAGGATGCGGCGATAACCGGTTGCGCGAATTCCGGTAGGCGTTTGGTCCAAAGTCCCTTGAGAGCAGCTTCGCCCAAGGTAGTACCAGCAACTCGTTTCATTTCGTAGTACAGCTCCGAAGGTTTCCTATCACCAAGTGGCAGTTCTGATAGTAGCCTATTTAGGCGTCTCTGCTCGCTATCTGCGAAATGCTCAATAATTTTGGTTTTGACGTACTCGAATTTGTCGTTTTGTGGCATTTCGGCGATGACTTGGGCCAACTGGCTGATAACGGCGGGGTCCAACGCTGCAAATACCGTCGCTGCTTTTTGCTTGTCCGATGTGATTCCGGAGGCGGTGAACCAAAAGTCCATGGACGTAAACCACGCCTCTATGTTGGAACTAGACATTGCAGGAACAGGGAGCCGAGCATAGATAACTGCGGCATGTCGCTCATTTGGTAGTGCTTCACCAATTGTATTCGGGTTGTGTTGTTGTGGAGTATCCGTTGGCGGTAAAGATATTCCGCTATCAGTGGGCATTTTGCCGATGATGAAAATTTTCAAAAAACGCGTGATTTTTATACGGGACTTGTAGCGGTACACCGGTAGGGCTGTCGTATGCGTGTCGTGGGTCGGCTCACGTCGGGGTCACCAGTGTAGCTTATTATTTGCTACTATGTAACGTGGTGTTCTTTCCCTATCGAACACTTTAAAATACACGATGTTACCGCAAATTAAAAGATGTATTTAGTATTAAATCTACTGTACAAAAGATGTTGTCTTTAATTTTATTAATCGAAAGGTGAGCTCGTATTATACAGCTTGCAGGCACAAAAGGCGAATGAATAATCTGTCCAACTCAACTAACTGTGTGTTAACAAAAGTGAGTACAATACAAAAGGAAATGTCGAAATGCGGTGAATGTGAAAATGATAGCACAGGGTGCTCCACATATATATCAATTTTTGTTAAGATAGCTCATTCCGCTTTAATTCTTAGAATTTTGGTATACATCCGTCTATATCTATGTGGGATGCTTTATGTTGTTACAAAAAGAAGTTAGGTGAAAAAAGTTATAATACCCTAGACGCCACCGGTGCGCTCTAGTATAATTAGATTATTAAGTTACAGGAAATATATATGTATGTAAACTTACTCACGAAAATGAGACTACTATTTGATAACGTTGGGCATTTCTAACAATAAATAAAGTTTCACTAAGCCCGAACGTCATGGCATGCTGTGCAGTTGGCAATGAGAAAAAAGTTTCAGCAACTAACCGTAATCGAAAATTATGTAGTAGGCGTAGCTTTTATAGATAAAAATACTGAAAACCTAAACTGAGAATGAATTAAAAGGTATTACCTTGGTCAAATTATATACTTCCTGTTTCGTTACATTCGAATCTATAAAGTTAAGTCAAATGTCTTCCGAGTAAATGCTAATACACTAATATAATGTAAAATTTTCTGCAGAATCCACATATGATAGTAGAATACTTTACAAGTGGAAATAGTATATGTTAGATTTCGTCATACCCACATACAAAATATGTTCTAAAACAAGGGTGAGCAATCTTTTTTAGCAGCGTGCGAGCATGGACATTTCGCAATCATATTAAACTTAATATATTAGCCGGTGAATATCTGTAATATTAATACATAAATGCTTGGCGGGTCGCATACAATTATCACCCGGGAAGCAAGTTGCTCACCCTTGCCCTAAAACGGTTTTCAATAGGGACGCTACAAAAGTAGATCGATAGTGACAGCAAACGACGCCATATTTTTTCTCGCTCTTTTGACATTTCTCTTCAGTAAGGTTTGCTATTTCATCATGGAAAGATATACGATCCAACAACGAGTCGAAATTATTAAAATTTACTACCGAAATTCGGAGTCAATGACCTTTACTTTAAGAGCGCTAATTTATGGTCGTCGTCATTTCTGGCTGAATGGCTTCGTCAATAAGCAAAATATGCATTATTAGACAGGCAGCAATCCACACGTACTCCATAAGTCAATATTCCATCCCGGAAAAATTACGGTTTGGTGCGGTTTATGGGCTGGCGGCGTCATTCGGTACTTCTTCCGTGATGATCAAGACCGGCACGTTACTGTGAATGGGAATCGCTACCGCTCTATGATAACCGAATATTTTTGGCCCGAATTGGATGATATGGACTTTGAAAATATGTGGTTCCAACAGGACGGCGCCACAAGCAACACAGCGAATGTCACAATCGTTTTATTGAAAACCAAGTTCGCTCAACGTGTTATCTCACGAAATGGCCCAGTCAATTAGCCGCCTCAGTCGCGCGATTTGACGCCATTATACTATTTCCTGTGAGGCTACGTCATCTCTGTGGTCTATGCCAACAAGCCAGCGACGATTGATGAACTTCGTACGAATATCGAACGTGAAATTGCAGCAGTATCGGCCGATTTATGCTTGAAAGCCGTCGAAAATTTGGTTCGGCGTCTGGACTTCTGCAAGCGTGCCCGTGGTGCCCATGCAAAAGAAATCGAGTTTCATACATAATGGCATCGAATGTACTTGCACAGGAATAAAAAATTTAATTCTTATCCCAAACCGTTTTTGTTTTATTTAAAAAATGCTTTTGTAGCGTTCCTATTGCAAGACCGATATATGTATTAAGATAGGAGATTCAATACATATGTATATATTTTCTTTAGATCAAGGTAAAATATTGTAATATACTTTCCGGAGTGCTGGGGTAAGCTTTCGACTGTCCGGGGTTCCTGTAAAGCGAATAGCCTAACTCCTCCAAATAAAATACTAACTTTCCTTAATACTCTTTATTTATGTTATATCTTCTAAAAAAAGCCTAGAGTTTGGTTGAAGCCCAATAACTAGCACCCATGTCAGTGGATGAGACCTCTTCGAATATAAATAATAATAAGATATCTATGTGATCCACGTTGCGACTCATATAACGTATGCCTCACGACTCCCTCTTACATTTCATCCCACTCATTTTATACTATTCAGCGCGCAGGCAGACAGTTACTATTTATGTACATTACTAAACTATAAATGTGTATGTGTGTACAATTTATACAGGTAAATTTAATAATTCATATTTAAATTCTGTACATAATGTGTATATATATTTATGTATTACTTCATATTGAAAATTCGAAAATTTAAATTAAAAATGTTGTGGGGCCCTGGGCCATGGAATTCGGGGTCCTCACAATATATAATCCAAAACGCACTGTTCAATATCCAAAAGAAGTATATCTTAATTGGCAATTTTTAAAATTTTCGAAATTTCGCTTATTAACTGGAAATGCAATGTCTGCACCAAATTTGGCGGAGATAGGTGTCGAAGTTTTTCAGATATACCTAATTGTTCGAAAGTGGGTGGTGCCATGCCCATTGCCATTTTTTTATTCCGTGTATTGGCTTATTCAACATCATTATACATATTAAATTTAAGAAAATTCTCTTTAATAGTGACTAAAATATCGGGTTTTTTTGATTTTTGAAAATGATGATCATCTCATGGTTTTTGTCGGATTTTAAAAAATTTGTTACTGACTCGTAATGCAATATGTGTACCAAATTTGGGCCCATTTCCATTTCCAAATGTTAGTGCACTCCATATTCAATTTGAGCTAACTGTCTTTAATATTTAAGTCAACAAGTCGGGTTTTTTATTTTTTTAAATTTACCGTTATATGAAAGGTGGGCGTGGTTTTTGTCCGATTTATACAATTTTCGAAATTTCGCTTACTGATTCGAAATGCAAAACGTGCCACAAATTTGCTAGAGTTTGGTGGCGTGTTTTCGGAGATATACTTATTTGCTCTAAAGTGGGTGGAGCTACGCCCATTTCCAAATTTTTTTCATTATCTGTGTTTGCTAGTTTAGCCCTGTCCTTCATATTAAATTTGAGCGAGTTGCCTTTAATGCTGTCTTAAATATAGCGTTGTGTTTATATCTATAATTTTAACAATTTTAGAAATTTTGCTTATTGATGTGAAATGCAACACGTGTGCCAAATTTGATAGTGTTTGGTCAAGTATCGGGTGTTTTTTTTACAGGTTTGTTTTTCGAATAGAGATAAAACTGGCATTTTGTGGTCAAATCTGGCAACTCTAATGTCATTTATGTTCAGTTTGGTTTGCCATTTCATCATGAACAGGTTGACAAAAGAACAACGCTTGCAAATCGTGCAAATTTATTTCGAAAATAATGGTTCAGTTCGCGAAGTTTACCGCGAGCTCCGTCAATTTTATGGTCGACATAATCGTCCATCAGAGCAATTAATTCGGTTAACCATTGATCGTTTTCGCACTACGTTTACTCTATGTGATAATACGCATCCGCAGAGACGTCGAACAGTGCGCACCGAAGAAACAATTGCCGCTGTAGAGCAAAGTGTTGAAGAGGACCCGAATGAATCGATTCGCCACCGTGCACAGCAATTGGAGCTTTGTCCATCAACTTTATGGAAGATTTTGCGCAAAGATCTTGGCTTGCGACCTTACAAGATCCAGCTTGTGCAAGAATTAAAGCCGCGAGACCATGCAATGCGTCGTGATTTTGGTGTATGGGCCGAAAATGAGATTGATCTCGATGCTGATTTTCATCGCAAAATTTTGTTCAGTGATGAGGCTCATTTTTGGTTGAATGGCTACGTCAACAAGCAAAATTGCCGCATTTGGAGTGAAGAGAATCCACATGAGACCCTTGAAACGCCATTACATCCACAAAAACTGACTGTTTGGTGTGCTCTATGGGCTGGTGGAGTCATTGGGCCATACTTCTTCCGCAATAATGCTGGAGAGGCAGTTACCGTTAATGGAGACCGGTATAGAGCCATGATAACCGACTATTTTGTTCCCGAATTGGATGGCATGAATGTGGATGAGTTGTGGTTCCAACAAGACGGCGCTACATGCCACACAGCGCACGTCACAATCGATTTATTGAAGGAAACATTCGCATAATTTCGCGGAATGGACCTGTAAATTGGCCACCAAGATCGTGTGATTTGACACCATTGGATTATTTTCTTTGGGGATATGTGAAGTCGCTCGTCTACGCCAACAAACCAGAAACGTTAGGGGAATTGGAAGCCAACATTCGTGGCGTTATTGCCGACATACGGCCCCATATGCTCGAAAAAGTGGTTGAAAATTGGACCTGTGGAATTGGCTTTATTCGAGCCAGCCGCGGCGGCCACATGCCCGAAATCATATTTAAACATTAATGGCATAAAATTATCCTTCCAATAAAGCCAAATTGATGGACCTTAAAACGATTTTCTTGTGTTTTATTTCAATTCGAAGTTCTATACCCCTAAAAAAAACACCCGATAGTTTCGGAGATATAAGTTTTTCTTTCGAAAATATTTGCACAAAAATTCGGACGGACAGACAGACCTGGCTTATTCAATTCCGCTATTAATTCCAAGAATTTTGGTATACATACATATGTATGTCTATATCTATGTGAGTTGCTTTATGCTGTTACCAATAACCGTTAGGTGACCAAAGTTATAATACCCTTGGCGCCACCAGTGGGATCGAGTATAATTAGATTATTAAGATAGTTACAAGAAATATATATGTATGTAAACTTACTCACGAAAATGAGACTACTATTTGATTACGTTGGGCATTTCTAACAATAAATTAAGTTTCACTAAACCCGAACGTCATGGCATGCTGTGCAGTTGGCAATGAGAAAAAAGTTTCAGCAACTAACCGTAATCGAAAATTATGTAGTAGGCGTAGCTTTTTTAGATAAAAACACTGAAAACCTAAACTGAGAATGAACTAAAAGGTATTAACCAAGAATGATAGAATACAAGATTGCGCCTTCCCGCGGTGAAATGACAGATTTCGCCTTTAGTAAACAAGAATACGGGAGAGAGTAAATTGAACAACTTCCAATATTTCATTGAAAAACGTGTTCTAATTGTTCTAAAGTGTAAAATATGAATTTATAGGCAGGCATTTAATAAATAAATTCGCAAAATACTAAAAAAAGTGTCTCTTTTTCTTAATTTGTGAAAAAAGCTTTGTCTAGTTGAAGTTGAGAATTGTCAGACCCGGCAAAACCAAAGTAGCGGTACTTCTAAAGGCGTCACCTTCAGTATTCAGTACACCGTGGGTATTACCTTGGTCAAATTACATATTTCCTGTTTCGTTACATTCGAATCTATAAAGTTTAGCCAAATGTCATCCTAATAATACACTAATATAATGTAAAATTTCCTGCAGAATCCACATATGATAGACCTTACAAAATAAGTTCTAAAACAAGGGTGAGCAATATTTTTTAGCGGCGTGCAAGCATGTACATTTTGCAATCATAATAAACTTAATATATTAGCCGGTGAATATCTGGCCACTGCTCTTCCTTCCCTAAAACGTATGCATGTATGTATATGACTTAAAGTTCGCGATAAATTGAAGGTGCTTCATTGTAACAGGCAATGATATAAATCAATTTCATTTAACTTGGCTCAAAAATCGATCAAAGGTTGTCAGCCTAACTATTTCAACAGTATACTTCTTCAGAGGGATTTCTGATTCAATTTTTATGGAATTAGAAGCGTATAATGGGGATGCGATGAGAAATACCTGTGAAATGCGGTGCTCTAGAAAGGCTTTTAAAAATATCCGTATTAATAGTTTGATTTTGAGTATGCTTGAAAATATACTGCTGTTGAGATAAGAAATACTTTAGTCGAAAATTGATGCACTAGCGACGAGTTCTAAAAAAAACTCATGTTTTAAATTCATCAAAAAATTAAAAATCTGCTGCAAGTACTTCATATGAACAAAAGTAATATGTTATCAGCTAATTATCAAATTGCGGTAGTTTCCCAAATAATAAATAAATGGTCAACCCAAAATTTTCTCTTTATTCAATATTAACGCAGCCACTAGTTAGTATTTCAATTGATATTAATTACTGATATTATTGGCTTATGGTAAATAAAGCAACAAATCATTAGATGCCAAATTTACGTTAGAATCTCCCTTGATAATCATAGAGATTTTATGTTCGTCCCTACAAAGAGGATCATTACCTACATAACTGTAGTTACCTTATAAATGCTTTCCTTTATTAAAAGCTTGACTATGATGATGAAGGTATATATTATTTACAGAGCCTTGATTATTCTTAACAATATAACTTTATATTATTCCATGCCAATGAACTTATTCTCAACGATCTACTTTGTGGTCTTCGAGTGCCTTATTAATTTTAATGGGGACATTACAATATTTGGAAATTGGCGATGCTAAACAAATTCGTAAACTTATTAAAGAAAATCGATTACTAATTTAAATTAAAGTTGAGCAATTATATAATTTGATGCAACCATTTTGTACAAAATGCTGCATCGCTGTCCATAGAACATAGTTTACAAAAAAGTTGCATGCCGTTTCGCACACTGAACCAAAAAGGTACGTAATATCAATAAAAAAGTACAATGTCACTATTAAAATTTTATTAAAAATGAGCAAATAAATTATTTAATTGTCATAATCGATGATTAAATTTGATAAAACTATTTATTAAATTTATTTTTTGAATTCTATTACGTATTTATTGGCAGGACGTACAATTTATTAATTTTAACAAATTAATTTATTAATTTTTCACACAGATTCAATAAAAAGCTCGCTACACCTATTAATATGTTATTGAATTTAATTAATTTTTTATTAAATTTAATAAATGTTTAATAAAAAGTTCGCTACACCTATTAATTTTTTATTGGATTTAATTAATTTTTTATTAAATTTAATAAATGTTTAATAGAAAGTTCGCTACACCTATTAATATTTTATTGATATTTATTAATTATTTTATTAAATTTAATAAATGTTTAATAAAAAGTTCGCTACACCTATTAATATTTTATTGAATTCAATAAATTTTTTATTAAATTGAAATTAATGGCAGCAAATTTTATATTTAATCTTTTTGTAGAATATAAATAAAAAGACTCGGTTTTCGACTGTAATTATTTGTATTTGTATTTATTATTTTTACATTGTTTGTTAATTTTAATTGCATTACATAAAATGTTTACTTTCGGAAAATTTGACTTTACAGGCATTTCAAAATGACACATTTCTATGAAGGTCCAAAATGTTTCGCATGATTTTGGGTATTCCAAATTAAAAACATGAAATATTTTAAAACATATGTCAGTTGCTCTTACTACACTTTTAAAATGAAATTTTATCCCGTCGAAATAGACAAATATCCCATTCACATTCTTTATATCCTTGCCGATAATGATAAGGAATGGCTGAATAGGGGGTTTTTCTTCAGTTAAAACTCTGATGGACTCTTCAAGAGCCTCGATTGATGGACGTATCATAACAAACGCATTTTGCGAATCTTTTATTGTAAATCGCGTTACTTGTTTTTTGCCGTCCACTCCTTTTCTAATAATTTTTTGCCACGGCACAAGGCAACCGTGCAGCGCCCAGAGTAGGCAGGCCTCTTGGCTAGCTGAAAATAAAAGAGAAAATAAAAAAAAGTTAATAAGATGCAGATTTTTCTTGTTTTTTTCATATTTTTTACTTTTATTCAAGTTTTCGATGTCGCTCAGCATATCTTTGATAGTCTTGTTATTTAAATGGCCCTCTGACATCAATACGGCATACAACTTTTTTTTTCACTTTAATTTCACTTTTTTTGATTACTGCTGCTTCGTTCGCTTTTCACTGAAGAATTATTCTTATTGTTCGTCATTACCGCGTGTTAATTTGATTTAATAAAAAATTAATTGCATTTAATAAACTATTTATTGTCACAATTAAACTATTTATATTGACAATTAAAGATTTATTGGAACACTTACTTATACTTACACTATTTTTGATAACAATAAATATATTAATTGTATTCAATAAATATTTAATTCTGACAACAAATAGTTTATAAAAACGTATTTCAACCGACAGACTGTTAGAGAATACGTCACAGAAATTTTTAATAAACTCTTTTAATAATCGTTTATTAAAAATAACAAATGCATTTATAGACATTTAATAAATATTTAATACAGACAATAAAATGTTAATTGTGACTATGTACAATCAATCAATAAATCATTTTTATTAATATAGCGTACGATTTTTGGTTCAGTGTATTCTGTTTATTCAATATTTACACAGTCATTGGATAGTATTTCGATTGATTTTACTGATATTAGATGTATTTGATTCGCTGTTCTCTGCTGGACATGTCTGGTCTATATTTTTTTATTTGGTTGCGACCCAGTAGGCTGGGAATCTTCATAGATACGAGTACCCCGTGCCTCTTGCATGCCCGGTTTTCCTCCTGGCACCTACGGACTAAACCCAACCTCCTTCGTACGCTGGAGCTGTGGCACTCCCGCGGGACTATCAATGCCGATAATTCGCAGGGCACGCACTGGACATCGTTATATATCCTCACTCAACGTGCGCTTTCTCGCCGTGCTCTTCTTTCATTTTCTCTAATTTTTTTTTTTAATTTTAATAGTCTCTTAACTGACCTCATTCTTTTAAAATAGATTCTTGTCGTGTCCTTGGTTCAACTCTGCCACGGACTTGTGATCAGAAATCGTAAATCAGCGGGTGCTGCGTTGAATACTTTCCAGGATGGAGTAGTTTCTTCCATACGTCCAGAATAACCTAGCGAACGTAGCCGCTGAATCTTAATTCGTTAAACTATGTCTATGTCGCGGTAAAGCTCATACAGCTCATAGTTAATAGTTCATCTACGGTATTCGCCGTCGCAAAAAAGGACGCTGTAAAATTTTGTTGGCAAGAGATGTTCTTCGTTGGATTTAGAGGATGATATTGTTGTTGGTGTTAATGCTGGTTTCAAGATAAACAAAGTCCTCTTCTTTGTCAAAATTATAACTGTCAACAGTGACCCGGAAGCCAAGACGCGACTACACTTACTGTGTTGCTCAACGTTATTTTACATGGCCGTATTCGTCTTGCAGGCATTTCAACCAAATTCAAACACCGCGTCATATAGGCAACTTCTTCGCGTGCTACCGAAAGCTGATTTGTACCCCACAACTTGATGATGTGCATCGATCCTCTTCTCTTCTTCCTCAGCGGCGGTACGTAGGGTTAGAGAAATATGCACCTAATGAGGTGCAGCTGTCCTTGGCGACTGCAGCTTTCCATATGCGTATGCGCATCTTGGTTATGACAAGATAATGAACCTCGTCGTATTCGTATGCCTAATATACTGGAAGCATGCCTTCCGTCTATCGCTATAGAATCGAATTGGTTTCGCGTTTTTCGAAGTTTGGTCGTGGAGATTGATTTTTCCGACAGTGTGACCGCAAATCCCTTCCTTACCCACCCTGACATCGAAGTCACCCAGCGCTCGTAGATGCTTTCTTCTCTTCTGTCGGGCGTGGGTACAAATCAGCGAGATGCTAAAGAATCTTGTTTTGACGCGAATCGTGGTGAGACGCTCGCCCACTGGAGTACACGACAGTACTTGGCGACGAAATCTCTCTTACCACAAATCCAACACCGAACTTGCGATCCGTTACATGTCAGCTATAGTAGACATCGCAAGGTCCAATGGCTTCCTTACCTTGCCCGTCCATTGCATTTCTTGGATGGCGGTGATGTCAGCCCTTACTCTCGAGAGGACATCAACACCTTCCCCATTAATGGTTCGGTTATTCCAAGTGCATGCCCTAAAATACATTGCTCATCCAAGGGTCGCTGAAATTTTTTCTGGAACACGTTTTTGTATCTATTTTATCTCATATGTCTATTGGTGCGACTTCGAAGTCGGTTATCACCGTAAATGATCGAGACAACAATTTTAATGATACTAATAACAAGCAACTAATAACAGTGGGTTATGTGTGCAATGTAATCGTGTCTCCACAATCGGATAATGTGAATATGCTCAATATTATTACGGCCCTTCGTAATGATAACAAACAATTAGTGAGCAAAACTGATGGCATGCATTCCTATCAGCTTTCCTTGCAGCGTACTTAGCAAGAGAAAGATGAAGCTATTGCTTTGCTCAAAGCTGAGTTTAACAACCTACTTATGCTTGGACCTATAATGCTCGTCTGTCTATGTTGAAAATTTCTCTTGACGCTAATTTATCTGGGTCTGTTGATGGTCCATGGATCAGCATGCATTCAACTGCTGTCGTCATTGATTGGTTTTCTTCTGTTTACTCCCTCTCTGTATCTGCCAATACCTTGCCATCTGCTGCTGAGCCTATACGTCTGTTGATGTTATATTGTCCAATAAGCAGTCACCTGCTCTCTCTTCTGTTATGTTGATATGCTTTATGTTTCACCAAGTGTATATGTAGATGCTTGTACTGCATCATCACTTAAGAGGAAAAAAGATACCAACTCACGCCAACGTTTAATGTCGTCAGCTAAAAAGGAAATTGCATCAACATTCTTAAAGCAAAATTTTAAAAAATTCGAATGGACTACTTGTACCGAACAGAAACGACAAAAATAAAAATGGTTTGCGTGTTGTTGGCTGTAATGAGAATTCTGAACTCAAAGTTTCTGTGCAGACTTGGTGGATTTACTTAGCCTATTTTATGCATACTGTTCCATCTAAAGACATAATTACTTGTGTAGCGAAGCACACAAAGGTTGAAAAGAGTCTTTTGTCTTGTCGCAGGCTTGTAAAAAATTGTTCAACGGAGAACACATTAAGGCGAGTTAATTTTAAACTGGGTGCTTCTAAAAATTTACTGGAGTTACTGTTCAACCCGGAAATTTGGCCGGAATATGTTACCGTTCTACCTTTCCGTTTTTTTCAACGGAAGGAAGGTCAAACAGTGAAACTGTATACCTCTGAGACTCAACATGCCAAACATACCAATATATATATCCAAAAGGTTTCTGACATGCGGACAAAATCAAATATAGTAAGCAAACTTAGCTCGCAGGAAATCTGTCTTAATACAAACTTCTTCGATTCTGAATTTTTTGACTCTAATTAGTATGATGTTTATCTGAAGGGCGGCTGCAAGGCGAAGGCTACGTGTTACTTCGGTCATCCTGGACAACCATGATATGCTGCTAGATCCAGTTTGTATGCTGTTGTCTGATTCCTCATAGATGGTTTGCATTTGCTAAAGCTCCCTTTCTTTATGACATGACTCAAGGCTCTAAACGAGTTGATTGCCACCTCTCGCACATGGGTTGCTCACGTTGCCCAGAGTGCACGAACGTGGACTGTAACTGCATACCCATAAGATCGACCATACTACATTGCACTCCATATTGTTCTCTGGTGAAAAATAAAAGGTCTCTGAGTTCATGTCCGTAACAGTACAAACTGATTACTAGAGCCTGCAAATCTTAACCATTATTTTGTTAGTCGTACTTCTACGCCTTGTTTACCTGCCTCTTTGTCCACCTCCTTATGCCCTCGTTCCCCTGATGATGAAATGTTTGAGTTTAGTGTTGTGTCTGAGTTTTATGTGACAAGGTGCACTATTGAATGCAGTTGGCAAAGACGGCATTCGGATAGGGTTTATTAAAATAAGCTTGCCGGTGATCTTATCTACTCTGACGTATATAATTAATCATTGCTTCACAACCTCATGCTTTCTTGATGTGTGGAAGACTGCAAATGTTATGCCAGAAGCTAAGAGTAAGTCTGAATGTAGTCCTTGTGATTTTCGTCGCATAAGTATTTTGCCTGTGTTGTTTAAAGTTCAGGAGTATTTGATGTATCTATTTACAAATACGTTCCCATCTTAACAAATTTAAATTATTGTTGCCGATTCAATCTGGGGTTAGAACAGGCTAGACAAAGCTGTGCTGTGATTAAAATACTTGACGATGTACGGATATCTTTTGAAAAAACCATTTAATCCTTTTATAGCTTTTGGACTTTTCAAAAGCTTTCAACTAAGTCATCATCGAACTACTTTGTCTTAATCTTAGAAACTTACATATTTCGGTTCAGTGGCCTTTCTGCTCGTCTTATGGAAAGCTATCTGAAAGGCCGAACTTAAAGAGATAAATTGGAGGCGTACTCCAAATCTCAATTTTGGGCCCACTGCTTTTAAGTTTATTTGTGAATGACGTAGTTAGTACTTGCTACCATGCAAAAATTCATGCTTATGGTGATGACATTCAAATATATTTTTTGTCAGGAACTCTTGACGATGTGAGTAACTTGTGCGCAAATTTTAACATTGACTTATTGTTTAAAAAACGGTATTTGTCTTAATAGTAACAAATTATTTGTGTTGCCTGTGTCTAAAAGAAATATAAATTGTAATGCTTTTCCGTCTCTGTACATAGGCGGTAAGCCTCTTAATTTTGTGTCAAAAGTAACAATTTTTAGGTTTGTTTTAAATGCCAAACTAACTTGGAATATTCATATTAACTCTTTCGTAAGTAAAGTATATAGAGCCTTAAGGAATTTAGAATGTCATTTGGTGTAAACTTACTTACTCAAAAGTAGCACTTGCTGGTAATTAGTTAGAAATGTAGTCCCATTGCGAGCAAATATCCTTATGTTAAACATTACCCTCCGAGAACTGCGGTGCAATTCGGGTGGCGAAAAGGTCAGATATCTGTTGTGTTCGCAGAGTTTGGACGTCGAGCTTGCCTTGGGTCACTGAGTGAATGCTTTTTACTGCATATAAGCGCGTGAGAATATTGGACGCGACAAGATAATGTTAGCCCCTTGTATAGTGCGCACATCTTAGACACTGAAAGCATATCATCCGTCTGCCACAGCATGATCAATTTAATTTCCTGGTTTCCCATCAGGAGAATCTAGTACTACATATTAACATGTTTCGGTCCCCGGAGCAGTCCATCAGCCTCAGTCCGTCAGCGGATGTTTCGTCGTGTAGGCTGAATCTACCGACTGTGGGACCAAAGATCCGTTGGCATTAAAATCACATCGTCTTATTTTCCGTAAGGACATAGTCTCAAATTAGCGAAATGTTGAAAAATCTTGCTGTGATGCGGATTGCTGCGAGACGTTCGTCCACTGGGATGAACGATAGTACCTGGTGCCGTAATCTCTCTCCCAGCACAAATACGACCCCGAATCTGTGCTCCTTTACATTGCAGCTGTAATAGACGTCGCAAGGTTCGATCTCCTGCATTCCTTGCCCTGTCCGATCTATTAGATCTCTTGGATGACTGTGATGTCAGCCTTTAGCTTTACGAGCAGGGCAGAGGCACCATCCCAAATAAGGGCCCGGATATTCCATGTACATGCCCTTAAATCAAAGTCCTTTAAACGTTTGCTGTAGTCGTCAGAAGAATAGGGGGTCACATTTATATAACGAGCCGCTTGCTCCAAGTCAGACGCCCGCAACCGCAACGACTGATGACCAGACTCTACAAAACCCTGGTGAGCCCTTAAACAAAAACATCGGAGTGACCCCACCAGGTTCGTTTTCGCAATGTAGATCACTCCCAAACGGATGTTCGGGAACTACCCAGCGGACACTTGGGTGAACCGCATGCAGGAGAATCTTTCTGCCCACTCCCAGGTGAATAACAATCAGAGACTTTCCCACTTGCGTGGACTTCTATACCCGGCTCCATCCGTAAACTTGCCATTAGGCGTAAACTTGCTATTTCATTAATTCTGGCAATAATCTGCTATTCTGTTCATAAAATTTACGTGGTATTCAATCATGTTTCGCAATATGTTTTAGGGTTAGGGAGGACTATTTCACTTTATTATGGATAAGAAGCCTGGTTATCTTCATGATCAACTTTAATTCCCAAAGTTTCGTCGCTTAACAAAAATTATTTTACCGAAATACTTTACGTCTGCAACTCAACTCTAGCTCATATTCGTAATAATCTGAATATAAGCAATTTTAAGACTGTTTTTTTATGTACTTTCGCTAAATTATTAATACTTCGATATAAGTCTGCTAAAGCTCGCTATCTAGCTCTTGATAATTTTTTTATGTTTCTTGTCATACATGGTTTGGCATAATACATTATATTTTTTATTACTATTCACTATTTTGTCTTGATTCTTATTTTAGGTTTAAGTTACCATTTCGCAACAAAAGATAATTGTCTGTATCTACTAATTTTATATTTTACAATAGATTAAAATCAACTGAAATAAAGCAAAGACATGAGATGCGAAGTGGCAGCGTTTTGAACAAAATACTAGAGATACCTGAAGGTATAGTTATGCATAAAACCACTGGAAGTAACGGTGCTCTCCATATTTTTTGCAAATAAGTGAGCTGTGAATGCTAGCTTCAACCTGGTCTAAGCTCATCGGCTGGGTTGGTTTTTGCTCACCTATTTAAGGCGAAACCTTGATATTTCAAACAAAAGATATTCATGCACACATTTGGAAAAAACAAACACCAGTAAACCCCCAAAAATCACCCGGAAACCCGGACGAAATAAACTGAATAAAACTATGGATGATTAAATCTCGAGAATCCATACACCCGCTTCTCTGTTTTCCCAAACCCAACCTAATTATGGGGATCTACGGTTCAATTATCTCACAATAATAGATAAGTAATCCTAGTACTTAGTTTTGAACCTTATCACTATATATATTTTGAAGCATTATTTACAACTTCCAAATCTTATTAATGTTCAGAGCAATTTAAAAATCCAAAAGTATTTTTCAATGTTTCTTTAGTTCATTTCCTGTTTCTTTATTTAATTCAATATTTCAGTTTATAATACCACACTCTTCTAATAATTTAGTTTAAATATAAGCCAGAGCATTTTGATTTAAGAACACATTAAAGGAATATTTAAACACCATCGAAAGTAGCATAATCAAAACGGAATGGAGCTTAGCATAAGCTTAGCGGGTATTCAGAACCATTGCTTTATTTCTTTATCATGCTGCCGTTGCATTATATATAAATATAAGTGCATCAGTATCATATAGCGAGTACTTTTATTGTCTCCGAGAGTTGTCATCAGTCGTGACAATTTGCTTAGCTTACAATTTTCCTATTGTGTATATAAATCTACGTACATGAATGCGTCAATTTCAAGTTCAATGTATTCGTTAGTAATTTACGCGCGCCAGCGTCGACGTAAAGAAAATTGCAAAAAGGGGCTATGACTTACAAGTATTAACTGCAAGAATGCATAAGATCGACTACTGGTTTTCCTTGTTCGGACGCATCCCCAAATCAACTTAGAACACTTTTAAACCTTAATATCACGCCGCGGCACGAGCCAGCTGTTATACGAGTAGATTTCGACTCAACACCATCCAATCCAATCAATACCATCTTGACAGAACGTGGTCTTCGTCATGTCGAAGAAAGGGTAACTGAATCACAGATGACACTTCTTACTAAACTATTGTTTTACAATAATTCAATCATCCACCAATATGTATACGATATTATGAAAAATAATCGGGCTCTTTCAGCACTGCTCCATTCACTCTCATGAGCCAAGGAAGTGAACTTAACAACAAACAAAACATTTCCTCCGCGACACTCACCGTGGAAAATGATGCATTAAGTATCGACATAGAACTATCACTGCACAAAAACGGGTGGATGAGCAAATATAGTAGGGGGATTCTCTATATGTAGCACGGTAGCAAGATTGCAAGAAGTAAAACCTTCCTATACCCAAATATGCAATACCACGAGAACGCCTCCTATTGTTTAATTGTAGGAAATGTACAAAAAGGAAATGTGACTATTGTGAATACTTTCAGCTGCAAGAAGAAGCATTTGTTTACATTCTAGCGAAGATCAAAAAATTGGTAACTATTTGATCGAAAGTGCTGCTGATAACATTATTGAAGGTAATATAGTTATTCAGAAAACAACAAACAATTAAAAACTTTAAATTTTCAGATTATTCAAACTTTTGGCCCATAATGGATGAACTAAATGAAGATTGTCTGGTGACAAACCGTTCCTTGAATGGAGATCGACTGTTCTTCAAGAGTTCGATGAAGGTCGTTTTCGACAAATGCTGCGAGTGAACCGAAACCAGTTCGGATTGTTATTGTCTTGTATCAGTGACAGTAAAGAATTTAATAATTGGCATTCCATCAGTCAATACCAGGTTGATCTTCAGCTAGCCATAGTTTTATATCGTCTGGGCTCATCCGGTGAAAATGCGGCAATTCGAAAAGTGGCTACAATATTTGGAGTTGGTGATGGAGAAACCATTTACAAAATCACCAAAAGAGTATTTCGTTCTTTTTTGGAACTACAATCCAAATATATAACGTGGCCTGATTCATCTGAAAGACAGGAGATAGTTGGAAATACATATCACGAGCTACCGCATTGTATAGGTTATATCGATGGCACTGAATTAAAACTAGCCGAAGCGCCTGTACTTAATCATTCAGTATTTTTTTCAAAAAGTCGTATATATTAAGTAAAGGCGCAAGTCGTATGTGACTACCGAATGCGAATACGCCACGTTGTAGTAGGTCACTATGGAAGCGTTCATGATGCGCGTATGTTTCGTACCAGTGCGCTATTTACTCAAAAATCTAATTTTTTTTTCTGGAGATGAATGGCTTGCAGGAGATTCTGCATATCCATTGCTAACTAATCTCATTACTCCATTTAGAATAAATTCCCAACAACTTTCATCTGCTAAACGTAAAGCTTTTAATTTACGGCATAGTAAATTCCGTGTGAGGATTGAAAATTGTTTTGGCTTCCTCCAGGAACGGTTTGTTAGCCTTAAAGAATTACGGACTTCTATTTACAATAACGCAAGCCATGACTTTTGTTCAAAGTGGTTTCTTGTGTGTTGTGTAATGCACAACATACTACAAACGACCTCTGAAAATTTTGAATATGTTAGCGATTTGCTTTATGACGGAGAAGAAGTAGATGAAATTACCCACCATGAAAATAATGAAAGAATAAGAGAGGCGGAGTTAAAACGCCTAGCATTGTATGACCTGATGTTTGACTAATGCTGAAAAACAAAAAAACATTATATTTATATACATACATACCGATGTAAACAATTTTCCTAAATAAAATAATAAAATCATATTTTAAATATATGTACATACTACATAAAAAGGATTATATTTATTTATGTTTATTTATTTCTTTACATTTTTAATTATTTTTATTTTATTTATATTTTTTGTCATCTCCAACTCTAATCTTTTTAAATCCAATTCTTCTCTTTTCCTCTTTTCCTCATTTTCATACTTAAGTATTTCGAATTCAAATTTTCTTTCTTCCAGCTTCACTTTCCTTTCTTCAATCTCTATTCGTTCCCGCTGCAAAATTGTTAGCTGCCCGATGGCTGACTTTTGCGGTGCCACCCGAATACTTCTTGGAGTACTTGATGAAGTAGGTACCTCGGGAGGTAGCGTTGCCGAAATTGTGGGATTTACTTCAATTTCCATCAGTACTTCATCTTGTGATGCAGGGGATGGAGAGCAAGGCGAAATATCCGGCACCAAATCTGTGCATATTACCACAGGCTCAATGGTTGCACCTGCCCGTTTGCCAAAAATTTCCCGCAACCGGTTGTAATGCGGGCAGAGCTTTAGTACTTTCGCTGAAATAATTTAATTAGGTTATATTATTATTATCAATATATAAGTTTATAATTCCTCTTACCATCGATACTTCCGCCGTCTGCTTCCATCACACCTGCACCCGTTGAAGAAAGCCAGTCGTTTGCTTTTGCGAACTGGGACTTCAAGTGACGCACTTTCCACCGCACCAGATCCCAAGTCGCATCCACTTTATATTTTTCTATACATTTTTTATAGAAAAATTGGGCAGTTGGAGGCTAAATAAATAAAATTAATTTAACGGGAACACCTACACATTTAAACAAATAAAACAAACCTCAAAGCTAGCCTCCTGCTGGAGGAAATCAGGTATTGACTCCACCTCCACGTCCGTCCACTTTTTATTTGGCTGCTGCCGCTTCTTCTTTGCTGGTGGAACACCGTCGCAGTTCATTTTAGTCTAAAATAAATAAATATAGCTATTATTATGAAATAATATTAATTCAATTGATAAAACTTACCGTTTGCCGCAAAAATCAAATTACAATTAATGTCAAACAGGTGGCTCAAGGTTGCATTTATCATGCAATGAATTGTGATATTTGAATATACACGGGTTTCACGGTTGCACGAATAGGAAATACTTTTGCTTATATTTTGTTTTTGTGCCATTGCACGGATTGGAAAACTTTGCAATCCGTGCAATCCGTGCACCATGCAAGGGTTTTGCAAGACTTAGAGAATCCCCCTAGTGTTTACGTTCGCGCAGATGATAATAGTAAGAAATGAGCACACGGATTTGTATTACTATTATAATTCAAATATAATTGGAATATTGGCAGTATATATACATATATATATATATACATATAATGTGTATGTCTGCTTTGGTAAATTGTAATCCACTACAGTGTATGTGTGATTGTATGTCACAGCTAAATTACCTTTTTAATTACTTGATGAACCTTGGTGGTTTGGGCAGACGTCCGACCGCTTGGAATCTCCTAAGTAAAGTTTTCACTTTACCTAGAGGTTTTATTATTTCACCGTTTACCCGTTTGTTTGAAAAAATTTACATTTTATTTGAGGCAGGATTGCCAACGTTATGTAAGTGAGTGTTAAATACTAGGGTGGCACGGCGTATTCCCGACTTTGGTATACGGACTCAAACATGCCGGCGCCCTTGCGTTAAGCAACGTTCAAAAACGGGACGTGAGGCAACTACTAAGATTCATTATTAATAAAATACTTAAAATATTCTTAAGGCAACAAATTCTGTACTTAAATGCTAGAATCACTTTCATTCTAAGTATAAGTAAATACAATCGTGGGCTTTCAAATTTTATATGCCGTCATTAGTTTATGAATTAATTATGTTCGTTTTTTGTTTGTTTTCAAATTATGTGAAAATAACAAATAAAGAAATGTATTAATTAAAAATAAATAAATGGATATATAAACCTAGCAGGCGCCGGATAGCATCCAACCGAATATAATATTCTGCTCTAGCAGCGGACCTATAGTTTTTTTTTTTTTTTTTTTTTTACTACTTCTACCCGGGACTCGGAATGGCATGAATTCCACTCTCCCTTGGCGAGGTCGGTCTCGTTGGTGGTTTTGTGGGCGTCGAGTTTGAGGATGCATTTCCAATCCATCCTGCTGCTTTCTCAACTTGTGGTATAGAGGCGGTCACAAGCGACGGGGTTTCCATCCGCTCGGCTGTTTCCGTTCCGGTCGTCGTCGTCGATCACAACCCTGGGTTGACGGCGATGATGGCGTGTTTTGCTGGCTATATTGTCGATTCTCTTAGTCGCTCCTCTGAGATTTTTGCTCTGAATGTTGCACAGAGTAGTATGTACGATAATCTGAAACATGTTTGGTTTGCCTCAGCCCATTTTCACATTGCCGTAAAGCCAATAACTTTCTGAAATATGATTATTTCGCTATTTTGGTAAGTAGTCATACAAAATTGATTGTTGGATGGCGACCACTATAAAAATGTATTCGTAATAATAATAACAATAACACTAATAAGCACGCATATCAAAATGAATTGGCTTTTATATATCTCATTGTTACTTAAATAGTTAGGCCCTTGTACTATAGTGTTGAAAGAGCACACTGTATCCATATCTTTATGTGTTGAACATTGTTTAGTGAGTGGGCCCCTTTATGACGTTCTTGTAGGCATTGATTGTGAATTGATATCTCTGGCATAGGGATGCATGTGAAGTGATAATTCAGTGTCTTCACCTATTAGAGATTAGCTGACAAAAGTAGTTGAGTAATAAATTGGCGAACACGCCTCTAACTATACCGCCTAGAAACACCGTGTACCATGGTTCAAAGCCAGGTAAAGTCTAAAAAGAAAGAAGTCTGATGAGGAGATGTGGTGATCTCCGAAATAGCAGCTATCACTTCTACCACTTTGAAAAATTGTTGTTTCTCATAATATTCCCTAATTCAAACCTGACCTCAAGCTCTATAAATTATACAGACATTTCATAAATATAAGTAGAACAAAAAGGTTATAGATTTGCAAAAAAACAACAATGCCAACCACGCTGTTAAGCACATAGTGGCGATGTCACAATTAATAGCGGTATGGCTGGAGATAGGGATAATGAGAAAACAAGCAATTTTCACACGGTTAGCGTGGCTGAGTGGTTGCGTGCTCGCCTAGCAACTACGTATACCATGGTTCAAAGCCAGGTAAAGTCTAGAAAGAAAGAAGTCTGATGAGGAGATGTGGTGATCTCCGAAATAGCAGCTATCACTTCTACCACTTTGAAAAATTGTTATTTTCTCATATTATTCCCTAATATAAACCTGGCCTCAAGCTCTGTAAGTTTAGTTTGGAACAAAATATAAAATGTAAGTGGTACAATTTGCGTCTTTTGCTGTTTCCGTAAAAAAAGCACCAAAAAAAATCACTAGCTACACAGTTTTAGTGGTATCCTCTTTTGCAACTATGGCATACACCACAAACAACACTCATAAGACATATATTTGCGCAAACATTTTGGCGACTCAATCTCAGAGTACTCGACCTTTTAGCAAACATATTTGTGTTAATTGTGAACACCCTTAAAAGTATATGCACAGCTTTCAGGCCCAAGTTGCTGTGGTTGTATTTCGTCGACACAACAAACACAAACTTCGGCTACGTCGCCCACAGTATTCTTGCGTAAAACGCCTTTCTGCGTTGGAGACTTTCGGCCGCTCTTTAATAAAATCACCTAGTCGGTCCAACTTCGACTACGCCCTCCACAGTATTTTTGCGTATAACACCTTTTGGCGAAGGCCGCCTTTGGCCGCGCTTTTAAAAAATAACCCTGGTCAGTCCAAATCCGGCTACGCCATTCACAGCATTTTTACTAGAATAACTCTGCGTAGGCGACCTTCTGCAGCGCTTTAAAAAAATAACCCTGATCAGTCCAACTTCGGCTTCGCCATCAACAGTATTTTTGCGCAGAGGGCTCGTTTTACTGTTTCCTATGGAATTTACTATTTATTTTCTTTTAATTTTTGCCTATTATAAAAGCTTACTCTTTCAACGTCTGGTAGCATATTAATTCACGATATCTGGCAACACGTTCTTACATGCTCTTGTGGTCGTTTGCGTTTCGGTTCTTTCTTGAAACTGAAATGTAAATACATTTATAAACGCGTTTTTTATCGTTAAACAATGAAATTTATCAGGTATACATAAGGATAAATTAGTAAGTATACGAATCATTTATTTATAACAATAATATAAAAAATTAAATTTACTATTGATAGTTTTGTGTACAATTGGCATATAATTTAACAACAAAAAACTTAAGTAGTGTATTTAACTGATAGGTTTAAGTGATAATTTCAGTAAAAGGAACATTAATAGAACATTCCAAAAAAGTTTCAATTGAAAATTCCTAACGATTTGCATATTAAGGAAAGTGATGCATTATTAAAAAGGCAACCCGGAAAAGTTGTCGTAAGCTATAGTGCCAGTGACCGCAAAAAACGTATCAACCGCAAAGACAAAGTCGCAATATCGCTCTATGTGTATGAAGCTATGTATAAGGAAAAGAATTGGTTGATAAAAACCAAAGAAAAATAATTATATGTATGTCGGCTTAGTATTGATACATTCATAATGTTCAGTGTATTTCGTGTATTTCAACGCTCTCCGTCGGCGAATAATGTGTCTACCATGGTATCAGAACATCGTCAATCTGGATTAACAAGGATTTTGCGAGATATCTTTTTGAATTGCTGTTAAAGACGTGCTTATACATTCTCTTGCGTAGACCTAATATTGTCAGATCAGACTGAACTCGGCAGGAGGATATCATTTAGACTAACACCATTGACAGTTATGGTGATAGCGAGACGGGCCTAAACGTACGCTTTTAAGGTATTCCTGATACAATATATTCACCATCTTCTGTTCTTTTCGTAGTACTCTTTTGAAGTTCTTCGGAAATGATTCATCGTCATTAAGAACTTTTTTTTGGTATGTTCTCCACCTCCCAAAACGCAATCAATTGTTTTTCGAGAGATATTTAGCAACGATACGCGCTGATGAGTTGGATTATCTTCCGTGAAACTCCCAGCTAATATATAACCGAAAACAGTTTCTTGGACAAGGGGTGTATTTGGAACATTATTCTTTATGCCACTTAGAATTATTTGGGGAAAGATATCCCCGCCAAGAACTAGATCGACTTGTTCATTGACGAATAATCTCTTATCCACCAGAACTAGATATGGAAATGCTAGCCGAGTTATTTCGCTTATGTGGCAATTGTCTGCGCAGTGGTCTAAATGTGTTGCCAAATTTTTTGTGCGCGAAAATTAGGTGATATGTGTATGAACAAATATTCAATATGATTATACACCGCCAAATGTGCCGAGAAATTTCCGTTCTCGGAGAAAAGAAAGCAAAAATCGAACAAATTTAATGAAATTCACAAAATCACTGCAGCACAAGTTTTACTGCATTTTCCCCCGGTATGGCAGACAAAAATAAAACACGAGTGCAGTAAAAATTCAAAAACCACTGAATTGTGCAGCTATTGTATTTGTGGAGCTGTTGTGTTTTTTTTAGAGCTGTTGTGTTTATGGAGATGTTGTAATTATGGACCTGTTGTGTGTATGAAGCTGTTGTGTTTTTCAACCTTTTGTGTTTGTGGAGCTGTAACTTTTTCTCTCTCGCTGTTGTTGTTGTTTTTAATTATATTCTCGGCGACGAAGACCATGTTCATCCGCGTGAGTAAATCAGCAAAAACAGTGTTCAAGTTCGCGCAGATGATAATATTAAGAAATAAACACAAGAATTTTTATTAATATTATAATTCACATATATTTGGAATATTGACAGTATATATATCTATATATATATGTATATAATGTGTATGTGTGCTTTGGTATATTGTGATTCACTACTGTGCATGTGTGATTGCATATCACAGCTAAATTACCTTTTTAATTACTTGATGGCCCTTGGTGGCTTGGGCAGACGTCCGAACGCTTGAAATCTCATAAGTAAAGTGAAAGTGCTCTTTTTCTAGAGGTTTTATTATTTCACCGTTTACCCGTTTGTTTGAAAAAATGGGCATTTTATTTGAGGTGGGCTTGCCATCGTTATGTATGGGGTGAGTGTTAAATTAGAGGGTGGCACGGCGTATTCACGACTTTGGTATATGGACTAAAACAAATAGTTTATGCTGTGGTCAATGATGAAGGACTATGTTAAGTCAACAAACACTTTAATGAACATTCCTCTGTTATTACCGCCGAAGCCCAAGCCATTTACCAAGCTGTCGCTATTGCTTCGAAAACCAAAAACAAAACAACTATGATACACTGCTAAAACGCATCACCCTCTTTTAAGACGAGAAGACCAACCAAATTGCACCAGATGTGGCCGGATCCTATCTTTTTATCATGACAAATGACATATCTCATGACAGTTGCTCGAACCTGACTGCCATCAAACGACGTCTCTTGAGTAACACAACAATTATCAAAATATCAAAAACACCATCACAATCGAGCATGGATCAGACGTGTCTGTTTATTACGGTTCTGGAAATTGTCATTTTAATGCAAGTATTGAATTACTTATATGCATTTTCCATTATTTTTCTTACTTGATATTATATATTTCTGTAAATACCTGCTTAGTATATATAGGTCATACATCCTTTATTCTTTGTACACTTTTTTCTTATTTAAGCGAGCTGGTGACCTTGTATCTCTTATAGATACTATTAAGCTTTCAATTTATTACAAGTTTACTAAATAATAATAATAATAAGACACCTTTTGTCGGAACCTGAGATGGTAGGAATCACGAGATCCAGTTAGAGCTTTTACATCGGGAGCCGCGTAGTATTTCCGATCAACGTAAAGCATGCCGGCGGAAAGACAGGAAAACTATTGCGCAAGTATTGCAACTGAAGTTCAGTATAGAAAACTATCCTGATATTTTGATGGAGGTGGACATAATATAAGAACTGCATCAATCCACGAAGAGTATTTTATTACGGGTGTAGGTTTATTGCTTTTTCTTACCGAATTCGAAAATCGGAAGTCAGGATGTCAGTAACAAGCTCAGTCACCCCTTACAGAAAACGGATTTCAAAAACTACATAACCCAATTGCGATTCTAAAAAATGAAAGCTCACTTTCCCAGCATATACCTCAACTTTCTCTGATAGTGCCATATCATGAACGATTAATGGCTTACCAAGGCGCACGAGAGAAACTTTTCAAAAGAACTCGTTCAGCTGTACGCGCTAAACACTATTTATTGGGCTATTATTAAACAAAAACCAATTAGGTTAAAATCCATATCGACTATTGTTCATGTCACGTCAGACAGAAGTCAAGATAGCTGTTTCTTTATTGAACTCAAAGTCTCAACTGCTCTTCATAAATTGACATTCGGATAAATATGAACAGTGCAAAACTAATACTAATAAAGAATGAACAAGTAAATGTATGATGTGTAAAATAAATTAAATGCCAGGTAATATTAAGTAGGGATGACAGCTCGGCCTCTCCGGACTGAAACCTGTTCCGAGTTAGACGAGTACTTCTTCGTTCTTCACTATCAACCTCAGCTACACACACTTGAAACATCGGTGGGTAGCTCGTGCTCCTTCAAAACGTATTAAATTGTGAGCGCCGGAGCGCTAACAATTACGTTAATCGAGTGCTGGAACGCCTCTTTGCAGTTGGAATCCCAACAAAAGTCTATGTTCTTCTTCGTCAGTTTAGTGAGCGGCTTAGTGATGTGTGCATATCCGGGAACGAACTTTCGAAATAACCGAGTGAGTCCCAAAAATCTTCTTACCTCTAGCTGATTCTGTGGTGATGGATATGATTCAATCACTGAAGTCTTCACATTCCCAGGTCTTACCCCGTCAATATCTACCGGATGACCTAAAAATGTTACTTCGCGTCTCAAAAAAGAATATTTCGATACCCTCAATGTCAAGCTATCTTCTTGAATTATTTTTTAAAATTGTTCTAAATAAAATCAATCCTCATCTTCTGATTCAGACCTTGTGATGTCAATATTTCGCTAATTTGCCCCAAAGATCACTTCTATGATCGCCTTGAGCACTCCTATGAACGCTGCCCACATTACGATATAAAACTCGTTCTAGCCGATTTTAAAGCCAATATGTGAAGGGAAGGGAAATTCAGCCTAGACGACGAAACTTCCGCTACCGGACTGAGACTGATCGATTCCCCGGCTCCGGAAACATGGTAGTATGTAGTACCAGGTCCAAGCATAAAAATATACATCAAGCTACATGTCTATCACTTATTCGTGAAACTATCATCGACTCGGATCATCGTCTTGTCACAGATGGGCTAAGTAGGCAACTGCGCAGTAAATCCCTCTCTCGACGAACCAAAAGCTTACTCTATAAGTCTCTCATCATGCCCGTGCTGTTGTATCGCATCGGATGAGACGGCCCTTGGAGTGCTGGAAAAAAAGATTATCCGAAAGATTTATGGACCTCTACTTGACGTCACTTGGTATTTCCGATTGGCGCCAGTTAGCAGGAAAAAGGATTGACTGCCGGCATTTGTTGATCTCGAACAAAAGTGCATAAGAGGTTATAGCGCCGATTTAGTAATTAAAATTAGTAATTAAAATAATCGAAGCACCCTCATTTCAATAGAATTCTACGTCCCAATAATAAGCCCCCACAAAAGATAGAGAACCAGTACAACCAATTGAAGTAGATTCTTCATTTCCCTATAGGCAAAGTATGCTGGGTACTACCTTATGCAAACGAGAATAAGTATATGGGCAGACTGCGAAAAGTGCAAATAATGGCTCCGCTCGATTAATAGGACCAAAACAGCAAAGGGTCGACTATTTCCCTCAGGCCAAGATAGCGATGAGTATCGGGATGTGGCAAATTCGGAAGCTGCCGCAATAGACTGTGAACTATCTGATCCAGAACAAATAAATTTTTAGAACAAGCTCCCTGCTACCTTTCATTGCAAGGGCATTTACGGGAAGAAGAATTAAATTACTAATCGATACAGGGGCATAAAAAAATTAAACTAAGCCTTTGAAACAACACGAGAATATAATGCCGGTGGAAAATCGATTATTTTAAAGTCAATCAATGGCCTTAATGATATTAAGGAAAAATACAAAGTCAACTGGTTTGAAACAAGCAACCCTTTTTTACTCGCTGCTCACGCAGACAAACACTACATTCGAATTTAAAAAATAAAAGAATAACAACGAGTTCTGGATCTGAGGAGCTTGCAAATTTCACCCAAGTAGAAAATATATGTAGAAGTTCCGCAAGTTGTGAGGACCGGATTTCAAAAAATGATAAAAATGTAGTGAGGGTTTTTTCAGACCTAAATGAAGCTCTCCCATATAATGCAAACATTGTTGCCACTATTTGCACTGAGAGCGCCGACTCATAGCCAATGGGAGTGACAGACTTTGATATTACAGAAACCAGGACTTTTTGAAGAATATCATAATAAGGCCATGGTGATCTACCACACAACAATCCAATTTGGGTCGTGGTTAAAAAAGGCAAAGATGATCAGGCAATGCAAAAAAGCGCCTTGTTATAGATTTTT
>OX639998.1:39367406-39473318 GCA_951828415.1 Anomoia purmunda
AGTGGCCTATGATCACTATTGATCAAAAACTTCCTGCCGTATAGATAAGGACGGAAATACTTTATTGCCCATACTATAGCTAGGAGCTCTTTCTCTGTAGTTGAGTAGTGTGTCTCATGTTCAATGAGTGTCCTGCTAGCAAAATAGATCGGATGGCTGTCCTGACTTAGAACTGCCCCTAAAGCGACATTTGAGGCGTCCGTGGTAAGTGTAAACTTTTTATTATAATCAGGATATTTTAAAATAGGGTCGTTAGTTATGAGGGTTTTAATCGTTTCGACAGCTTTGATATATTCATTATCTTGGTATGTCACTTTCTCACCCTTCTTTAAACATTTAGTTATCGGTTTGGTGATTTCATAAAAGTTTTTTATAAACTTTCGATAATACCCCGCCAACCCTAAAAACTGTTTAATTTTTTTTCAGTCTTTGGAATGGGGACTTCTTGTATTGCCTTGATTTTATTAGGGTTCGGTTTATTACCATTGGGTGTTATAATATGAACTCAGAATTTACATGCTCTTGTAGTGAGGTGCTAAATATAACTATATACATCATAACGGTAGACCATACAGTCTTTACCTATTAGATCAGCTAACACAGAATTCATCAGACGTTGAAGAGTCGCCGGAGCGTTTTTCAAGCCGAATGGCATTCGTGTGAATTCGTAATGCCCATCTTGAGTGGAGAATGCAGTTTTGGCGCGACTCTTCTTGTCGACTTCCACCTGAGGAAAACCTTTTGCAAGGTCCAATTGACTGTGCTGGATTATGCATTGGTCCAGCATTTCTTTGATTTGACGATTCACTTCAGCTTTATGAACTTGCGGGTATCGATATAATTTTGTATATATCGGGCTCTCATTTTTTGTTATTATTCTATGCTTTACACCGTTTGTAAATGTTAGTTTTTGACCATCTGTATAGAAAAGGTCATTGCATTCTTTTAACACTTTTTCGAGTTCATGGCCTCTTCTTCATTTAGATGATTTGTGCAAAATTTGGCACCTTTTTCGTTATTGTCAAGGTTTACTTGACTTATTTTAAAATTGTCAATTTTAAACTGTAACGTTTGCTGTTAAGCTCTATATAGTTTTCGTCGTAGTCAATTTTAGCCTTTAAGACTTTAAGGATGTCGTTGCCGGTTAGTCCACAAAAATCTTTGGAGAAATTATGAACGTAAAATTTTAAATTTCCTAATGTTAGGGAGGGCTCCAATAAATATTGTACAGTATTAAGAACAATATCACCCGTAATTGTTTTAATGTGAATAGGATGTACATTTCTAAGAAGTGATTTTGTTATATTAGGATTAATTAAACTAATTGAGGACCCTGTGTCTATGAGGAAAGAGTTGGCCTTATTATTGATTTTTAGTGCAATGGTTGGTAACTTGGATCCGTGGCATCTACATGAAAATTTTCGTCAACATGCATTGGCTGAGGGGCGCCGTACCGCCTAATGCGTGATTGGTTAGAATTAGTTTCTCTTTTCCTTTTGTACGGTTGAGTATTTTGTAATTGCGCTACGTAGTTATCTGTGTTACTATAATTGAATCTTGGTGTATACGAATATTGGTAAGATAAGTAATTATTCGGATTATCCCTTTGATATCTGGGAGTGAATGAGTTATCTTGAAAGCTATAATTATTGTTATAATTTAAACTATTCTGCTGAAACCTGGGAATGAATGTATTTTGCTGGTTATAAATTGAGCGGCTACTCTCGAAGGCGTTGTTTTCACGTAAAATTTTAATCGCGGTTTGAAAATCACTTACTAAACTTGCGTTTTAAAGGGCCGTCAAATGATTCGGCAGTCCTTTTTTAAAAGTCCTATGACTCATTACATCGGTCTCTTTTTTTATGAACAGTTTTATTTCCTGACTTTCGGAACTCAATTTTATACTGTCCTTTATCCTACATGCAAATCCACTTAGCTCTTTACAAAATGTTTTTACACTATTTTTAAATTTAATTAGGCTTGGTGTTGGAGTGCACTCACCAAAGTTGTCTATCAGTGTTTGCTTCAGCGTAGGCCAATCAGTGTGTTGCTCCCTGCTCAGGATGTTTAGAGCTGATCCCTTCAACGCTCTTAGTACCAGGTTGAAATAAAGTTGCTTCTCCTCTGCGGAAGGTGGCTTTATGATGGCCTCTTGAATGGCATCTACTGACCCAATGAAGCCGACCAGCTCATTTTTATCACCATCGAACGGCCGAATGAGTTTTAGATTTTCAATTATGATGCTTTTGTCCATCGTGGATATTGAAGATGTTGTAACCGTTGGGTTATTTCCTCTGCCGTCAAAGGCATTCAAGTTTTTTTTTTATTGGTTAAAAAATACACGCTCGCGAGTGTCTCAAATGTAATAAGGAAGTCCTTATTACACAAGCGGTTTGTTAGGTAAATTAGTTATTACGTTTTATTTTAAAGGCGTACTTTTAATAAATCGCGTACGGTTCGTTTTACGATATCCTTTTCGCGGACATCCTACCGACTGCGCCAATGAAATTAAAAGACTTGTTGATCGTTCAACAATTACTTTATTTCTGAATTTTCAAACATCTTACAATTAAAGCTAAAGCTATTCTTATGTGTGCGACAATAACAACAAAAGCAATGAATATTACACCAGTATATTTATGCAATGGACATTGGCAGTTGTTTCTTCCAGCGTGTGAATTGACAATTCAGCAAATTCACTTGCTGGATGTTACTGAGGAAATAAACTTAAAAGTAAACATACATACTCGTATGTAGATATGTTCGTACTTGAAATTATTACTTATATATTTATGTTATTTGTAGATATGTAATATATGTATGTTACTTGAGTAACAAGGCGGTAGAAAGTTCGAAACGGTTGAGACTTTTGGATTGTGATGGCAATAGTTGTGGTGTCCAACATTGTCATTTGTGCTAGGAACATAAACACAACAACTATAAAGCACGTATCGATGCGTCACAGAAATCATATACATGCATATTTGTGTTGTGCGACATTCTTACAAATCAAGGTATCTTTATTGTTTGCCATGACGTATCAGTACTTTGGGGAATCGAGTTGTCCCATGCCAACTTTGGTAACCGTACTTTCTGCAATAACATTTTAACATTTAAAGTTATAGGGCAGACTAAACTAGTGGGTCAAATATATGTGATTGGACTGAGAGAATATTTCGTTTTGTGGTCTCTATCTTAAGTGCTACACCTTTTTTCGGATACCGAGTTACTCAGAGTGCCTTCACTGTGGGAGTTTCATCCCTTCCAAAGATAACTCATCCGCTTCCTTCCCGAGTGAGTTGTTGATTGGAGCGCAATTTCGCGAAGAAAAATCCTCCGTTATTTAAAATCGTAACGACGTCGTTTTTAATGTGCAGCAACTCTTCTATATTTCAGTTATTGGTATGAAATGACAATTAGTTCCTGCAGATATCGAACGGAAGGAGGTGTTATATCGCACGCCATTGTATTTAGTCAATATTCCTGAATTGGGTATGTCGGGCTCTTTCAATGCAAAATTAGCTGTAATCGTTTATCATCACAAACAATGGCTAATCGAAGGTACATTTTAGTAACATCTAAAGCCAAGACCCATTTTCGACAACGGAAGCGTATCTATGCTCTGCGACCCGAAAGAGTATTAAAAAAAATCTGTCGACCCACTCAATACCTTTTCTTTTCCCAAATTTTTAGAAATATTATAGGTATGGAAGTAATACAGTATTTTTCGCCTATAACGAACCCGCTTAAAACGATCTTTCGCCTAAAACGAACCAATTTCAAAAGTACGCGCTTTATTTCTAATATACCATGAAATTTTTGTCGCTTATTACGAACCCGTTTATAGCGAACTTTCGGTTATAACGAAATTTATTTTCATGCAAAATTTGTTTATTTTTCGGTTAAAACGAACCCATAAGTGACGCTATGAATAAAACATGATATTTTTGCGCTGGCAACACTGTATTACGCAGTGTTTTAGTTTTCCTATGTTCTCGAATCAGGGGATTTCCCTAAGTTTAATGTTTGTTTGTGTGAAGGCGATTATTTGCAATAAGTTGTCGTGTGTTTAGAGTCAGTTGTGAACAGAGAGCGAGACAAGCCGCATTTCAAATAAAATGTATAATTATCTCAAAAGACCTGTGGAACCGTCTACCTCAGGTGCAAGTGATTTAAAAACAAAAAAGCAAAGAAATCATGACGATGAATATTTAAAATACGGTTTCACTGCTATTGGTAACAGACCACAGTGTGTGATTTGTGACGAAGTATTAGCACGTGAAAGCATGAAACCTTCAAAACTACTACGGTATCTTACAACAAAACATGGAAACGACAAAGATAAGCCACTGGATTATTTCCAAAGAAAACTTAACATGCTTGGACGTCAAAAAACAGTTTTACTCAGGTACGATTAATATTATATTATGAAATTATTTAGTTTTGTAACGTGTTTTGTTTTCTTTAAAAAAAAGACAACTTAAATTAATGAACAAGCGCTTTTAGCTAGTTTCAAAGTGGCATATCGCGTGGGTAAAAATGGAAAACCTCACACAATCGCTGAAAATCTAATTTTACCGGCAGCAATAGACATGGTTGAGATAATGATAGGCGAAAAAGAAGCCAACAAATTGAAAGCCATTCCTCTGTCTGATTACCCAATTGAACGCTGATTAAGGGATTTAGCTAATGACATTCGCGATCAAGTAATAGAAAAAGTAAAACACAGCTTATCTTTTTCATTACAATTCGATAAATCAACAGATATATCTGGTTGTGCTCAGTTTGTGTGTTTTGTCCGGTTTGAAACCCATGATACTATTCCCGAAAAAATTTTGTTTTGCAAATCTTTACCGAGAAATACAACTGGCGAGTGTTTGTATGAAATGTTTTTGGAAAGCACCAAAGATTTGAACTTTAACTGGGAACTTTGTGTTGGTATTTGCACTAACGGTGCTAGGGCTATGATTGGCAATAAAAGTGTATTCGTCACTAGACTAAAAACAATGATGCCTAATGCGAAGTGGACGCACTGTTTTCTCCATCGTCAAGCTTTGGCGGCCAAGTTCTTACCGTCAAATTTAGGCGATGTGTTAAATACTGTCATCAAAGTTGTTAATTTCATTTAAAAAAAACCTTTACAGTCAAGGTTGTTTCGCTCGGTATGTGAAGACATGGGCGCCCTCCATCAAAATCTACTTTATCCCACAGAGGTGAGGTGATTATCCAAAGGAAATATGTTGACAAAAGTAATTGAATATAAATCGGAACTGAACATGTTTTTTGAAGACGGAGAATATGTAAATCTGTTTAACAATCCAAAGTGGCTTTTGAAATTAGCATTTATCGCAGACATTTTTCGTCATTTGAACATCTTAAATACGAGTATGCAAGAGAGAGACGAAAACGTTATATTAGCCAAAGAAAAAATTAAGTCATTTATTTTAAAAATTGAAATGTGATCAACATCATTGCAACAATTACAATTTCATTCATTCGATAGCTTTGAAAGTATTGCAGGAGAAATTTCATCCGATGAATTGGTGAGCGACTTTATTCCTACAATGATTGAAGCGCTGCAAAATTTAAAAAAAGAACTATACCGCTATTTTCCAAAAGAGATGCAAGAAGATAAGGGTGATTGTTGGGTATTAAATCCCTTCATAAGTAACTGCATTGAGCTCGTCGATCTTGACAATATATTGAAAGAAAAATTATGTGAACTGGCCGCGGACAGTATGCTCAAAATGGAATATCTATCGGAAAATAGTCCTACATTTTGGATAAAGCGAAAGCTAGAGTACCCTGAGTTAGCTAAAAAAAAGCACTGCGAATACCAACTCAATTTTCAACGTCCTATCTGTGTGAAATGACTTTTTCACAAAGGGTCAACATCAAAAAAAAAAAGAAATAAACTAGAGTTAGAAATCGATTTGATTGTTTGCGTGTCACAAATGCAACCATGCTTTTCTCTTTTAGTAAAAAATAAGCAAGCCCATCGGTCGCATTAAAATAGAAAGTTTTGTATAAAAAAATGAATTGTTCTTAAAAGGTAAAAAAAAATTGTTTTATTCAAATTAACTAACGACCCACCAGGGGGTCGCTGCCCACAGTTTGAAAACCATTGCTCTAAGTAATTCAGGCTGAATGGAGAATAAGAGTTTCATTAAATGAAACTGGCCTCCAACTTTTACAACGCACATCGAAAACTATTCGTAACTTAGAAGTTGCGGTATCGGGTTTCAAAACACATTGATGTGGAATAAAGTAAAGTGGCATAATAAATTCGACTCCTTTTACCCGCTCCATGCGGCCTAGTTTAATGCTCTATTCATTAACCTTTTATACATGTCATAAATCACAGGCGAAATGAAAGTAATTGTTTTTGAGCGAGTACAAATGTTGAACCAATTGTTGATTGGTTTTTTAAATTTCGAATATACCCCTAGGCAAAATTTATTTATACTCTATAATGAATTTCGCAATCTATATGCTCTGGCGTAAATTTCTATTCGCTGCTTCAAACTTCCTCTATTTTACAAATTTTTTTAAGGGTCGTGTGTATAATACTGTCTCCACAATTAGGGACGAAACGATACTACCAAATGATCGACAATTTTACTTGGCAGAAGTTTCAAAAGAAAATATCGGTTATAAAGTGTCGATACCTACTTGTACTGATGCTTCTGTCTGTGAAGGAGTTCCGTAGGAACTAAGTTATATTACATTTTTTAGGTCATAAGTTAATCATCGTTTGGGAATCCTGCATTCTTAATAATATGTATATGCTAATAATGTATAACAACAATGTATGTAATTATACGTTTAATGGCGAATGATGACACAGATAATTCATTAAAAAGTAAAATATTACGAAAAATTTAATACTTTGTTTTACTTCCAAAGCATAGAAGCTTTTCCATATGTATACCAGTCAATAGATTTCTTGAGGTGGTTATTGTTGAATGACTATGACTTTCTAGAACAATCGTTCACAAGGAACGGATGTTGCAACTATATGGGTGCCAATAACTTCAAGGTTGTTTGTACAATAAAAGATAATCCGTTTCCAGCTCCTCCCACTCTTGTAATGTGGTCAACTTCAGACAGGGTACTGTACTGGGTAAATTACTACTTACACTTCTTCACCTTTCGTAGAAAATTTTCTTTGAGAGATGGCAAACTATTTGGGGAGTGGCCTGAAGGCGAAGTCATCCTTGACTACTTCTCTAAACCATAATAACTATTATATGTTATATAAGTTAAGTTTTTATTTACTACATTATGTTTTTTAAAAATCAGGCGGACTCGTGTCCGCAGCGTCTTTATTAATTTAGCTTCAGCTTAAGACTAAATACCGTACAATTCTTAATTCTACATTACACCTTTCGCTTCCTAAAGTCATGTTGCACTTTCACGTGCAAAATTTAGTATTAATTGCTGACTAGCAATATTGCCCAATCAATTTCCCAATTTGCTGATATTGAGCATAAATGGCTTCCGGTAAGTGACCAGCGCGCTGCTGTACAGTCAGCGGTTATGCAAATACGTGTGTAATATCATTAGCCGTAACCATTGAGGGTTATGACCAACGCTTAATTGTTTGTGCAAACTATTGTGTTTACTTACACACTTTTCCCCAGGCTATGCATAGATAGCGTTCAAATTTGCTGGGCTAAGCTACCTTGAATACTTTCGTTTTTTTAAGAATTTTTTTTTTTTTGTAATCAACTATTTCCTCCCTTTTTCTTCTTTGTTTATATTTTTCAACAAGAGAGCTTGAGAGTGTTCCCGCGTAAAATTCAGTAATAATTAGCCAGTAAAATAAGATAGCAAGACATCTTATTCTCTCAAAAACAGAAACATACTGAGTTTTGCGCGAAGACTGAATTTTGCGTGAAACGAAATCGCGCAGCTGTTCATTCAACTCCATTTGATATGCATTCGCCTTGATACTTATTTGTGATTTGTTAAATAAAATATTTATATTATTTTAAACCGATTTAGTAATTCAGTAAGAGATATGGCGGACCGCGAGACAAATACGGGGAAAAACAAAGGGCCGGTAATTTTTCCTTTTTTACTACATTTATATGCGTTGCCGAAATGAGGATACCAAAAAGTGAGGTTAAGTAAGTGGCATCACCCTTTTTATTCCATCATGGTGTATGTCAGTTTTTTTAAACATTTATGTCGAAAAAAAGGTAAAATTGCGTTTCTTGCTATAACTTTCTCACTTGATGCCCAATTTTTTAAATCTTTATGGTGCCGAAAAGGTCCCGCTCGGAACTGTTTTTGGCAACTCGAAGGTTTTTACCTTAAAAGCCATTTTAATTTATACCTTCACTAATTTTGCAAATACTATCTCTATTTTTTTATTTTTATGATATAAATCCAAAGCTATCGAAAAATTACGAGGACTTTGCTAACATAGTTGTTTTTATAATCCAGAAAAACCTGTCACTGGCAACTACTAATTTTTGAAAGATTATTCTTAACGCGTAGAAGGTCACGAGACCTCCATCTGTCATCGATTATGGGGGGCTAACATAGCCTTATCCAATGGGAATCCATGCGGCTGCCCTGTCTTCGCGAGTCTAAGACTAAAGTATTTGGGATCACACTTTATACACTTTCCGGGGGACATATCGGGAATAGAGATTAGCTAGCTACGTAGTTTTATTGTAAGCACATAGCGCTTTGCAAATTAAGACTAAAATATTTCCGTTCAGTTTGCGTTTGTACTGTGGTATTTCTTAGGAGCAGCCACGTAACCTAATCTAACCTAATTTGGCGTAATACGCTCCTTAACAATACTTAAAGTATTTGCACCTGTGCTTGGCAAACATTCGTCAGGGGCAGTTGGGTCCTCAATCTGAAAAGAAAGAAAGAAAATTATACGCATACACTAACTGAAATCAGCCCTTTTGTGTAGGCAATTTTGCAGTCCATTAATATTTAGTGTAATAAAACGCAAGTTTAAATCTGGTAAAAACACTGTTTATTTTTGACCATTTTTGTGCCAAAGGTGTTGTATACAAGAAATTTTTTCAGACACTTGTGTTTCTTTCTCGAGAACCAGAATCCGGGCGAAGAGTTCCAGCGCTCATTATTTTTATAGGATTCTTATTTAATATCCATCATAGACGGATATTCAAATATATAGCGGTCAAAACGCTAACAATTAAGGTCTTTGTTTTGAGTTTAAATATGTATGCGTTCAGTTTGGTTGTTTTACTATGATTAAAGGAAACTCGATTTTTAATATAAATGTTTCTATTTTCATGATACTTTACTTGTCTTGTCTACGTGACCTTGTCCGGTATACTTTTGGTCAAAAAGGCCTTGCAACCCTACATGTTCTATAAGCTGCCATTCGCTTGCCAAGCTGATCGCAAGTCCATTTGTTCAGAAGTAGCCGACAGCTGGCAGGAGGGTCGATAAAAATTCCCTTCTTAAGAAGTTCTTTACAATTGTGGCTTCAGCAGCCCTGCCAATTCTCCCTAGAGGGAATGGCGATACCAAAGTAATCCTTGGAGCCATGTTGGACACGCTAGGGTGCGTTGCAACCGCAATGAAGTCGGAATATCCCGCAAGCTGACCGCGGCTTGTACTACCAGGTTTTTCGCGCAGTATCTACTGGAGTTATATTCAATATGGCGTCTAACGCTAGCGTTGATGTTGTCCGAAAGGTGTCACTGATTCCAATAAGAGTCGACGTTTGAACCCTTTTCAGCTTGCCGACTACCACAGTCTTATCTAGGGAACCCCACCAGACAAGAGCACCATACAGAGCTTTGGTTTTTCTGCCTGCTATATAACAATTTAACAGCTTTAGGTGAGCGACCCCAGCGCTTGCCGATGGCCCCTCTCCCCAATATTATATTTCCAGAAAAGTTTCCTATCCAGCATTACACCCAGTTATTTAAGAGTTTCGGCCAAACTAATTTACGCTGATAAAAATGCAGTATAGAGAAAGTGAAAAGTGATACAATGCCTATCTGCACACAAATTAGTGTGGAAAGAGCGTTTTCGGCATTACAGTTAGTTTTAAGTGATTTAAGTGATTGGAGTACAAATTTATCGGCAGATAATTTGGAAAAAATTATGTTTTTAAAAATAAATGCAACAATATAAACACGTTTATACATAATAATATAGTTTGGTGAAGAAAGACAAATCACAATTACTCAATTTTGTTTGGAAATGAACGTTTTTATATATGGAAACTAAAATCAAGCTAGCCACAAAATTTGGCATTCAACAATTAATTTTCAACGAGATATGACACAAAAATATGGTTTACAATGTTCCACTAACCTGAAACTCGGCAGAAAGTATTTTTAAACGTAAAATAATATATAGGACTTTTATTAAATTTTCTTCCTTACCAAATCCTTAAGGTGGGTTTTCAACGATGTTTATAGTTCCTGTGATATATAGACTTTTATTTTTCTGTTACGCTTAACTGTTTCCAAAAGAAGACAAAATATCTGTCACAAACAGACTTTTATTTCAAGTTCAAAATCTATATTTTTCGACCGTCGAAGAGTGCAGACGTGTTCTTAAATTCGGTCCGTCGTCAGTATACTTTGCGAAAATTCAACAGAACAATAAAAATAAATATATATGTAAGCTTTGTATATTACTCTGTTTATTTAAGTTGGGTATATGCGAATGCACCTTATGTAAAGCAACACGACGATACGAAGAAGTGGGAAGAGAATGGAAAAGAAAGGTGCTAGAAGAAGAGGAATAAAAATTTCTGGATATACAAAGTAAGCTGCCCACATGTGAATTGTGTAAATTATAATCAAATCTTCTATTTTAATTTAACATTGAAGTGATTATACTATTAAATACAATTTATTAATGAATTCAAGTTGTAAATACTTTGCCGATCGAAATACTTAGTACTGGAAGTAAAAAAACTTAATTGTTGATTCTTCTGTTTTAGGTTAGTTGATCACATATGAATAGTGTACATTTTAATAAGAACTTCTGTTTTAGATGAATACAATTGTTTGATTACTCCTACATTTCGACGCATATTATAAATCAACAATTTTCTGAGTTTTGAATAAGTGGATAATGGCAAGATTACAGCTTGAAATTGAATTGGTAGCAGATGAGGATCAAAAGAGTAACACGATTGCCATCAAATCTCTTACTACTGAAGATGGAAAGAAATATCAGATACCTCTAAATTATCAAACAGCTAAAAACCACCACCAACTAACAAAGCTACCAGAATTTCTAAAGGTAAAGAAGACTCTACAAAAACGAGGTCAGTTTAGAAATTTTTGGGTGTCTATACCACATGAAGTTTTAGCTATATATATAGATGAGAGTGGGAATATGATGTTTAACGATTATCTGCTACAAGAAATTACGCAAAGTAAACCAAGTCCAGATAAAGCACAACAAACAACAGCAGATGAAAACTTAATTAGAATTTTAGCGAAACTAAGTGACAACGACACCAACAAAGAGAAGAATAGAAATTTAAACAAGCTGTTTGAGAAAGTGGTTCTAGCAAAATTTGATTGTAAAACCACAAATGCAAATCAATGGTTGGAGACATTTGAAAGTGAATGTGGGAGATTAGAATTAACACTTGATACAGAAAAAATTGGCATCCTAAGATTACTTTTAAATGATTCTGAAAAAAATTGGTATGAATCAATGCGAATCAAACATGGCCTAGACTATGGATGACAAATTTGGAAAGACAATTTCATAAAAACATTTGCTAGTAAAAATTGGTCTTCAATCATTTATGCATTAACCTACAAATATTTGAATGATTCTCTGCTCGACTTTGCATTAAAAAAAGAACGTTTATTACTAGAATATAATAAAAATATTGATAACAGGACACTGACTGATTTTATCGTAGCAGGATTACCAGCATTCGTTATTAACAAGTTAGATAGACAAGAGCTAGAAAATACTACAATTCTGTTTAATGAACTAAGAATGCATGAAAATCTGATTAAAAATGTTTCAAAAGGATCCAATACTTACAAAAAAAACATAAAACCAAGCATAGACTCAAATAGTAAACAACCATGTCAAATATGTTTCAAAAAACTAAAGAAAAACAGGTTCCACTCTGAAGATTCATGCTGGTTCAAAGATGATGACAAAAACGTTAGTACAAAACACTCTACAAACTTAGTTTTGGAAATAGATGTGATGGAAAACCCAAAAAACTAGAAGTCCTCCCCCCCCTCATTGAAGTAAAGGTTGTGTTAAATAATAAATTAGAGTACACAGGCATTTATGACCCAGGCTCAAACATCACCCTTATAAACTCTAAACTAATAAATGTAAATAATATAAATAAAAATAATATTGAAAATAAATTCAAGACGATTGGCGGTGGGGGAAGAACAAAAGGGCTAATAAAGTTAGATGGACAAATATTAAATATAAAGAAAAAAATATATGCTTTTATATGCAGTGAAGGAACTTTAAATTATGATCAACTCATGGGATTAGACACAATAAAGGAGTTTGGGTTGACCCATGATAGGAATCTAAATATCCAACTTCAAGAAAGTGCTAACCCAAATTTAATTGAAAGTAATATTCCAATAGAAACAAACAATGAATTTGAAATAAACTTCAATGAAGGAATAAATATAGATAAATTCGATGTGGATATTGAGCATTTAAAAGATGACCAAAGAAAAAAAATTCATGAATTACTAAATACTTATAAAGATATTTTTGCGAAAGATAAATATGATGTAGGTCAAGTAAAAAACTATGAAGCATTTATAGACCTTGAAATAGAAAAATACTGCTCAAAAAGGCCATACAGGTGCTCATTAGATGACAAAATGGAGATAGAAAAACAAATTCGACACTACTAAAACATAAATTAATTGAAGAACCTTACCGCCCATTCGCAGCACCAGTGACGTTGGCATATAAACGTGATGAAGGGGAAAAGACAAGATTATGTATTGATTTCAGAGACCTGAACAAAATTATAATTCCACAGTAACAGCCGTTTCCTTTAATAGAAGACCTAATGGTAAAGACTATAAATTGTAAATATTTCACTACTCTGGACATCAACTCGGCGTTTTGGTCTATACCATTAAGAGTTAGTGACAGGGGAAAGACTGGTTTTGTTACACAGGAGGGACATTACCAGTGGACATGTCTGCCCTTCGGATTAAAGACATCTCCAGCAATTCTCCACGAACATAATACGAAAACATTTAAATCCCAATTAATTTGCTTGCCCCAAGGGGAGATGTAAGCTTTGTATATTACTCTGTTTATTTAAGTTGGGTATATGCGAATGCACCTTATGTAAAGCAACACGACGATACGAAGAAGTGGGAAGAGAGTGGAAAATAAAGGTGCTAGAAGAAGAGGAATAAAAATTTCTGGAAATACAAAGTAAGCTGAGCACATGTGAATTTTGTGAATTATAATCAAATCTTATATTTTAATTTAACATTGAAGTGATTATACTGTTAAATATAATTTATTAATGAATTCAAGTTGTAAATACTTTGCCGATCGAAATACTTAGTACTGGAAGTAAAAAACCTTAATTGTTGATTCTTCTGTTTTAGGTTAGTTGATCACATAAGAATTGTGTAAATTTTAATAATAACTTCCGTGTTAGATGAATACAAATGCTTGATTACTCCTACATTTCGACGCATATTATATATATATTAGGGTGGGGTAATTAAAATGTTCAAAGCATCACCGCGATTCCGGTTCTATAGATCGTAACAAATACTTTTCTAAAATGAAAAAATTCTAAAAGTCGATCTATTTAGCGCATTTCAATTGCAAAAAAAAATATTTAAAATATTTGTACGGGAGTTTTTTGGGTCAGCGAATCTATTTTTCACATTAATTTTGATTTTTGACTGCCATCAGGGGGCGTTTTTGTATTTTTTTGTGGGGTTTCACCTTTTTTACGGAAAATTGAGAAATCTTTGACCTTCTCATATTTCAAAATACCTCAAAATGTTCAGCGCTGAAAATTAGGTGGGGTACCCGAACACGACACATATCGATTTCATTCAATTTAAGAATTTTTTTTTTTTATTTGCTCTCTGACTTTCTCTTTATTTTGCTAAATTGTTTGAACAAAATAAAACCATAAAAAATTCCAATTGAATCCATTTTTACAAGGAAATAAAAAGGCGAGTTTTTTAGAAAATAATTCAAATGAGTTATTTTTGAAAGTCTTTTTTGCATTCAAGTTTGGGGTATATTGCACGGCTTTCTACTGTAACCGTTATGACTCTCTCTCGATTCGTTTCTATAACACGTTTGGACCAGTAATTGAACGTATCTTTCCGTTCCTTGTATATGTAAAGGAATTTTCGGATCAGGCAGTGGTGGATCATTTTCTTCCAGATATTGTTCTAGATGTTCGTATGGAATATTTTAAGTGAATGGTGGTTCGAATATCTTTGAATAATCATTCATGTCAATCATACTCAAGTAATTCGTCCAATTGAAGTTTATAATGGGTTGTCATTGGCATCGAATCTTCCACATGGTTACGGTAGTGTATTATTTTTTTTATCGCCAAATCGCGTGTTTTTTCTCATCGTGGATCAACATTGGTAATAAAATGTTTTCCGAGTGAGCGAAGTACGGGTTTTCTTTTGAAACATTATTCACAATTCTTCTTAAATTGGAATCGAATGAGTTTATAAAATAATACACTACCGTACACGACATACTTAGTTGTAAAATTTAATGTAGAAGTACATCGGCGTGTACACTTTTATTATATAATATGACAGAATTGTAAAATTTTTGGACGGCTTAGCTGTGACCGCATACAATCGAAATAATCAAGTGGCCTTGGTGAGCCAACGAGAATGTGCAACTGGTCCTAGCTCAATGTCGGCCAAATCCGTCGAAACTTTTCCAGAAAAAATTGCAGCCGCCATTCTGAGCAAGTAATTTGAGTCAATAGTGAATTCGGCAGCACAAAAATCAGCTATACGTTCAAATGCGATTGGTTCAAAATCGGTCACCGGCTGAAAATAGAAACGATTAGAGGAATTAAATATAATTTTATCATTTATTATTGAAATGAAATAGCTAAGCGGTACATTTAAAATGGGTAATATATAAGTTATACGCGCTTTATGGACCTCTACGTCTTTGCGATGGCGAATACGGCAAACGATGGAGGTTATGGAGAAAAAACTTGGGGATGCACTGACGGTCCTTCATTGAAATCCATATCACCTTCTGGATCGCATGTTTCCTCCTGGCTAGCGGTAGCTGTTTGTGTTATTGTAGACGTTGGAATTTGCTCAACAATTTTTGTCGCATATTCCAGTATCGTAGATTTTCTTTCATCTTGGTGATCTTTCATGAACTCTTTCAAGTTTTCCGGAGTCAATCCAAATGAGCATAGAGCTGCTCAAGTTGTATTTGCAAATGTTTCAAACTACTGCCACTTTCGGCACTCGTTGATGCTATTTCAGCTTGTGATGTAGACGGTATTGGATCCATAGTCGACTTTTACGAAATGTTCTGAAATACAGACAACCTCATCAAAATCAAGTAGTCTACATAAATTTGTCAAAAACTCAAAAAATTAATTTTTACTAGGAATTTTAATAAAAATTTTAATAATTTTCAGGGCTGAACATTTTGAGGTACTTTGAATTACGATAATATCTTAAATTTTCCGCAGGAAAGGTTAAACCCACAAAAAAGTACAAAAACGCCCCCTTGTGGCAGGCAAAAATAAAAATTAATTTGAAAAATAGATGGTTGGGAAATCAAACCAAAAACTCCCTTATACATATTTTCAATATTTTTTTTTGCGATTGAAATGCAATAGAGCGGCTTTTTAGTATTTTTGAAAATAACTGCCAAAAAGAATTCCGCGGATTCGAAATTAATTTTAGAGGTATGGTTCCTTGGGTAAAAATACTTGGTACGATCCATAGTAGCAGAATCGCGATGAAGATTTGAATTTTTTTTCAGCGCCATACAAATTGGCCCACCCACATAAATATATATATAATTGTAGAGGTCCATAAATCTGTCAGAGAATTATATAGTTATATATGTATGTATACACATATGTATATATAGTAAACAGCATAATGCAAGCGTACAATAAATGCAAGTGTACGAGCCTTTCGCAAATACCAAGCTGAAGTAAGAGCCAGAGTGATACTCGCATTAAGCGACAAAGAGACCAAGACGAGCGTCGCCTCGCAGTGCAACGCAAAAATGCTTTTTTTTCTTATGTCGCACCGGGGCTTAGAAGTATGCCAACGGCAGTAAACGTCTCTACTAAACAACAATATATTTGCATTGCTTAGCGATATAATTCCAGACAGAACACTGCAGCAGTCGTTCCCGCGACCAGTAAGGCCAGACCTCCGCCTATTAATATACGTGAAATTTCAACTGTAAAAAAATAGTGCTGATCGGCTAAAACACTGTTCACATATCCTCACTAACCAAGGGCAATATTCAACAGGATATGTTTTTCCTTTACTACCTGCTGTTTTTTTAACTGAATCAATAAAAGTGTATCCACTTGAGATCATCGTGATCAAAGAAATCCCCAGGACATGATTTAATAACCCCACAGACGATTTTAGAACTTCCGGGTCCTGCCGTAACATTCTTCTGAAATCTCTATAATGCTATACTAATATATGGCCATTTTCCAGCATATTGAAAAAATTCAATTATAATAATGATACCCAAATAATAAGGTTGCTACATTGCTTTTCAAAGCACTTGGAAAAACCTTGCTCCTAAAGAATGACATACATGCGCGGAATAAAAAAGGCTTCGCATCTGTTTGGATTCCGTGCACAACGCGAGACTACAGAACAGCTTAACCATCTAACATTTGAGATAAGGACAGCGTTTGAACGGAGAGTACTGCAAAGCAATTTTTCTACACGTACCTCAAGCAAACAGTACATCCATACTTCTAGCTCAACATTTACGGCTCGTGGAGGAGTGGTTGACCAAATGGCGCATAAAGATCAATGAGCAAAAGAGTAAACACATCACCTTCCGTCACTGTCCCTAAATAGCAAAAAAAAGGTCATCAACTTACAAATCGGGGTGAGGTTAATTTTATGAGGTCAACAATAACTGATGCTGTTTAGCGTTTTTGCTCAAAAAACTAAGCATTTTCGTATTTAAAAGTATAAATGTGCGACTGCTTTATCCCAATGATTTTTTCATTCAAAATTTCTGAAAATTCTGGCTTCACACAGTGTAAGGCATATGAAGGAAAGCAGGAGAACCAAAGTGAAGTAATTCCCAAGTACGACGTACTCATCCCACGTAATACTTCAGAAACTCAACTAAGGAACAATAATCCCGTTATCCGCCTGAATATCCTTAAACTCTGCTTATGCTTCCTATCGAAGGGAGGGATATTATTTAGAGCCGACGCATTCACCTCGCAAAGAAAAGACTACAACAGACTCCTACTGCAGTCTCTACTTTCGGTACTACTGTACAGTTTATATGCAAACTCGTTATTAAAAATGAATAACACCATTCAAGGATTATCCTATATCGATATCCACGCTGACAACATCTTCGCAGTAGCTTCATGGGCTAATGAAAATATTACTAAAAGTTTGCCATGTTTCGATGCTAATATATGATACTCGTGTAGGCAGGCGAGACAGGCGTTAAAATTCTAATCGAAAGGACAGAAGCCCTATATGTATGTATTAAACGTAACTGCAACTGCACATATTTTAACATCAGAGGAACTTCCATTTAAAACTGGCATGCGAATACTCGGTTTAAAATTTTGAAAAAATATGGTTCTTACAACCGGTATTACAATTTACAGATGAGCTTGAAAAAGTAATATTAAAAATATTAGTAGGAAAAATCATCAGCAAAAGCAATAACAGAAGCAACGAATCTATTACATGAACGGTTTTGGGAACAATTACGCAATAGAAACGTATTTGATCGAAAGCACAACTTTTCCAGCGTAATATAAATCGTTTCACTATTGCAAAGGACTTGAACCCCCTTACCATCCAAGCAAGCACCAACTATAATCTGAAGATATGGAATATGGGGATTACATACTAACTTAATTGGCGCCATAACCTCTTAAAAGATGTTGGCCGAGTTCAACAAATACCGCCAGTCGAAATATTTTCACCCATTCGCACGACATGTCCCAGCCAACGTAGCCGCTGTATTTTAATTCGCTAGACTATGCCTATGTCCCGGTAAAGCTCATACAGCTCATTATTCTATCGTCTGCAGTATCCGCTGTCGCAAAATCGTAGAAGTTCATAAATCTGTCAGAGAATTTTCTCTCGAAGACTCCAAAGGCCGCCTCATCAGATGCTGACATACAAGAGCACGGGGATGATGAGAGACTTATAGAATGTGGGTTTGGTTGGTCGAGAGACGGTTGCGCAGTTGTCTACTCAGCCCACAGTAGGACTTGATGACAAGAGAGATTCTGCGTTGGATTTCCAGGCTGACATTATTGTAGGCGTTGATGCTGGTTTTCAGATAAACAAAGTCCTCCACTTTTTCGAAATTGTAATTGTCAACAGAGTGATGCGGAAGCTAAGACGAGAGTACGCTAACTATTTATTTAATGACAGGACTTAGTTTTGCCCCCGTTCATCTCCAGACCCATACGTTTCACTTGTTTATCCAGTTTGGAAAAGGCTGAACATACGACGCGGCTGTTGAGGCCGATGATATCCATATCATCAGCATTCGCCAGAAGGTTAAAGAAGTCGCACGAAATAGAGTCACCCTGTCTGAAACCTCGTGTGGTTTCAAAGGGCTCGGAGAGGGCTTCCCGACTCTGCACCTGAAAAAGCCTCGGTCTTGAAACCTTCTGTAAGCAGCCATACCTTCTAATAAAATTGTCGGGCTTTTTTTCTCTCGCCTAGCATTTTAATCTCCTTGCGCTCGCACATCTCGGGCTCTGGCGGATGCTCTAACACTGAATACTTCAACTAGATGGGAGATATTAGATATAGCCCTCGAGAAAGTACGGTGTGATATAGTCCTAAAAAACTGGAAGGTATCCTGGGGAAACTCTTTCTCTGGCCATATGAACAACGGCTTTGGGTTGTGCATTCCTATCAATATATGGACCAAATTTAACCAGGTCAAATGCACACAATTTTGGAGTATGTACGAAGACTGACAACACGGATTCATACATATATACAGTATTCTGCTAAACATTGGTAATGCAAAATCTTCTGTTAATCAATAAAAAAAACTAACTCTGAGGCAAGCCGATTGCGTAAAATCCTTTCTAAGAACCCTAGCGCGCCTAGCTATCTATTTAAGGAGGAAAGTTAAGTTAGGTTAGGTTGATGAGGTCGCGAACCAGTACACATAGACCCATATATGAGCCCATTGTGGTGCCACTTAAATCCAACTTTTTACACCTTAGTCTCGTTAAGCCAGTTAGTAGAATCGACGAACTTGAGCAGCTGCCATATTTGCAGTTCTGCAACCGTTTCTGGGCTATTTGAAAATCCCCCACCCAGAAATTTCTGTCGCCTACTACATAGTGGGGGGAATCAAAAATTAGGAGCATTATAGTTTCTGGATCTTCCTCGTCATAGCAGCTTCTACATTGTCACATATTATTGTGAGGCATTCCCATTTTACTCTATCCTGAGCACCTCCCTTATGGGATGTCGACTTATTGCCAGGAAGGATTCGGGTGCTATGGGAGTTTTTTCCGCCGCATCTCCAAATAAACGACGCGCCTCCTCGTTATCCTCAATACCATTATGGCCCGTGGCCCGGAGCTGGAGCTGGATGTGATTGGGGGTTGCTAGAGAGCTGAGACTTTCAATACACTCAATCACCAATGAGGATCTGATTTATTGATGATAGGGCCGTAAGTGCTACCTGGTTGTCATTTGAAGTGACTAGCCACTCATTGCGTTAGTTTCTATTTAGGTTAACCTGCACACAGGAGGATGGCAAGCACCTCACTTGGAAGATGCTTGGCATCTTACCCATTGGCACAGATTTGCTCCCTAGTATAATTTTAAATCCTCTCTCAAATTTAGTTACCTCAAAAATCTAATCTCTGGGGAGCTGAACAAGTGGAAGCACCCAGCTCCGCTCAGTTTTTCCATCTTTTTGGACGATATGATCTTAACTTTCCCGTTATACATAGGCATGACAGCCGTTGGAGCTTGGAAAGCGATATCCTTGAGAGCCATGCCACCGCACCATATGTTACTATAGGTTTGACTATCATCTAAGTATACTCGGGCTGCACCCCCCGGGGTTTCTCGCTAAACATCTGCTGCTGCATCAACATGTTTTCTTCAGAGCAGCCTGGAGTTCATGGTTAGAATCAGGTACTTCACCTTTCTCAGTACGCCTGCAATACCGGCCAATGAGATTGTTCTAATTGCTGGTAGTTTCCTTTTTCTGGAGAAAGGTATGATGGCTGCCAGTCTACATAACCATGGCAGCGAATTCCATTACCGGTTAGTTTTTGTAGGAGTTCATTTACTACAAGACCCTACAATAGGTCGGAAAAACTTTCCCTTGTGGACAACCTTTACTGGTTTTCAGCTGTATAACCTTGTCTGCCCCATTTGTTTCAGCAAATTCGTCTTGAGCAGCGCTTCTACCCATCTGCAGATAGGCACTTGTACTTCACTTTTCTCCAACGCCTGGCTTACCCCCGTATGGGACGCGCTATCGAAGGCTCCTTCTATGGTTAGAAAGGAACATATGGCAGTCTCCCTATAGTCAAACGCACTCTGAATTTCCGTCGTTAGCTGGTATAGGGCAGTGCAAGTGGACCTTCCCGCTCTAGAAACTTGCTGACTGGAATGTTTTAGTTTCCGCCGCAGAGTGTTTTACCTGATCTCATTATCTATGATCTTCTCCATTGTTTTCAGTACAGAGGAAGTTAAGCTAATTGGTCTGACTTAGCTTAGGAATAGTCCCTTTTTCCTACTTTTGGTGTAAACATTACCATGACCCTCCTCCACACACCAAGTGTGGGATAATCTGTTCACCGCCCCGTTGCAATTGCGATTGCAATAATTCTCAATTTCACGTGCAGATGCATCAGGAAAGTGAGTCGTTAACCGAGCTAGCGCTCTTTCCTCTTCACTATATACGTGCCGTTTGGTAGCTGAATATCTAGCCTAGTCTCTACTTCTTCTTTAGCTGGGCTGGAAGTGATGTCTTCACTGAAGTTTCTAAAGCTGTCCCTTTTTGCTTTCCTAATTTCCTAACTGTTTGCTGTTAGGCTTGCTGCCTTTTTGCTTTCCTAATTTCCTAACTGTTTGCTGTTAAGCTTGCTACATACTTTTTCCAACATCCATTGTGGTTGGCTCTGTTAAAAAGCCTCCTCACTGCCTTGCGTAAGAATGAGAGTTGCTGAGACTACCATGTAGTCTTGGAATTCGCCTTCGGTTTGGTTTCAGAGCAGCTGCAGTAGAAGGCATAAATGACAACTTCATTAATTCTACGTACTCTGTTTTCTAATGCTATACAGTCTGTCTTTCTTTGTGTGTGGCTTATACAAGGCAGATTTAAGCTCAGTATGTTGTTGTACTTCTGTTGTTACTTCTTCCAGTTCGTTTTCCTTGTGTATACTTACATCTCTATTTACTATGCGTTCTAATAAGGACTCACCTCGTCGGTTGGTATCGGTATTGCCCCACTCCTCATTGGGGGTGTTGGCATCTCAACCAGTAATAACTGGAAGCTTTGCTTTCTCGCAGTACCGTTTGAGTTCCTTGACTTCAGAACTCCCTTACCACGACAAGAAGGCCGTACCTTCGTAGTTTCATGGGTGGAGGAGGGATGGTCAATGCGGATGGTGGTTTCGAGCTAGAGCGTCCTCACCCTGAAACTGCCTCGTTGCTGCCTTTCGTAGCCAGGGCCTGATCGTGACAAAGCTGAACCTAAAATTCAGCCAAAAACCATCCCTTCTTATTCTGCTGTAGGACTTCTCATCTACACGAATGACTAATCGCATTCCGGTGTCTTTACGCCGCTACTGATAACACGCCAGGCCGAGGTATGTATTTTTTCGTTTGAAGGATTTACCAGCCCGTCAGCGTGCTCGATGGGTCTGTGCGCACTTTTCGAGAGGAACGCTATTATTGTGTGCGTTGGTGGTATATTTTCTCCCCGCCCTGAGTTTGAGTGCTACATCCGCAAGCCAGGATGCGGTACTTTCGTCTTTGCAATCGACTAGGAGCAACGCTGGACGAAGGTACACTCCACAGAAAGCTAGCGGGTGGGTCCATCCTTTGACGGCCTCGTCCATTAACGCTTCGTGGAAATCCGTTAAGTCCTTTGAACCCAGTGTTATCGCCGGGTAGTTTTCGGGCAGTAGCGCCAGCCGGATACTTTTGAAGGCATCTGAGTAGCTAGTGGACTGTCCAGTCCTATCCGTATCCCGAGTTCCGTCTCGACCCACTGAGCTCGATTTTTGCGGAAATGGGTAAGTCCGCTGCCTTTTCTTAGCTCAGTCCCTGCGTTGTTATTGCCCGCTTCTCCTCTTAGCAGCGGATGCAGGTTCTTCTTGTTTACGGTAGTCTCACTTTTTCTCGCTTCTCCGCTTTACAGCGGGCGCGCGTCTATGAGGCCATCGTCGCTTGCCGCTACTTCACTTTTTACTGGGTGCGGTGAAAGAGGCGCCGTGCGAATACAGCCGGTGTCCTCCTGGCTGCAAACTGTCCAATGATCATGGTGCCGCTTAACCCCCCGGATTAGAAGATAGTAGTTCTTGGTCGTCATGCTCAATTGGTACCTACCATCCAGTTAGACATCGCCCATTTGGCGGTTGTCTTTATCGTTTTGATCAACTCATAGCAGCAGGGCTGCTTCACATCCTTCTGCTCGGGGCTATCTGCGAGCCAAACCCTGGACCAGAAATCTGTTTTCGCTGCGTCTGATAGAAATAGCCCCATTCGAACTCCACTTCGGTAAGGCGTAATACGAGCGACACATGGAACCACCTTAAGGTCTACTCAGGCCTTAATATCCACTAGGAGCAGTCCAAAAATTATGTGGCCATATGTTGTTCGCGCTCTACGGTGCTCATAGCCTCTACGGCCAAGAAGCACACAACACCAACATGGCCGCTTCTCTTTCCCAGGCAGCTCCGCCCTTCGTCTGGAGACTAGCAAGCAGCTCCTGGTGCCCCACACAGTCTTGCCTGCATGTCAGGCCAGAATATACCGAAATGTTGAACTGCAACGGGCTGCAGGGAAAGATCGAAGAGATAACCGACTTTATAAGCCGGCCTTGTTGAGTTTCAAAGGGGACCATGTGAATCGTAAGGATAGCGAGCGAGGTAATGGTGGTGGCTAGCGTTCAGCACCCATTACACAATTTAGTTTCGTCTCATCGATAAAGATATCGACTGCAGGTACACTAACCTAGAATGTCAGAGAATAACTGCCCGGTCAGGCGATGTTGAGCTCAGAATATTTAACGTTTATATACCCCCTGCACCTTCTGCCCATCCTCCCATCACACTGACATAGATGCGCCTCATAGAGGTGAAACCCGTTTGGTAGTAGGTGAGTTCACCGCCACAATCATCTTTGGCACTCAAGCAGATCGTAGGGGAAACGATTTGCCTGAGCAGATAGACGATTCGAAAATCTGCACGATGTATGATGACGCCCCCACCAGGACTATGGGTAGTTGCAGCAGCTCGCCTGACCTAACAATAGCTAGCGCAGGTCTGATAAATAGCATAACGCGACGACCTATGCTATCGCTTGAATCAGGTCACTTAGCCACATCGTCTCGATTTGCAGGCCTGCTGACTTTGTCTCTGCGAACCATCAGACCTAGTTCTACTTTGAAAAAGCTGATTGCGTTAGGTTCGCGGAGTTCACTGAGAATGCCTTCAGAGCTCTTCCTACACCCACGTCACGTCTGCTGCGGCTCGCTTCATCCTCCCAATTTCGAACTGAAGCGGCTACGCTAGCGAACGAACGTAACCGCCTTCACCACTCTGATCCGCGTAATCTCTATATTAGGAATTCGAACGTGGCGATATGGAGCTTGGTGTATCAGAACAAGCGGAACCAGTGAGAGGAGGATGTAACCTGGTAACAGGTTTTGGTATGCTCTGGTTTCCCATGAGGTCCTTGTCCAACCTAGTTTCTGACCAACATATTGACATTCTCTGAGATCAAGGTAAAATCCAAGACTTCATTTCGGTCCTTTGTAATAAAGTGGGGGTATTCGCTCGGTCTCTAATACTAAGCGCATGGTTAAATATATAGTCAAAGAGTAACTCAAATCTCTCATTAATGTCGCTGCTGCCCTAAGTAATTTGGGGTGGATTCTCATCATATCCTAAGGTTAGAGCTTATCGTGGTCACCAGTTTTTTCACTGGAATTATGACCCAGTTCTCCTGAAAGAGGGCGATATCTGCTTCTCCTTTAGCTGTAAGACGGAACTACAGTGTAGCTGACGCTACATAACTGTGGTTTATTGTAGGACCCTTACAACTTTAGTCATTACATCCCACACATTCGATGAGGGTGGAGCTAGCGGCGTCGTCCGACACCTCCTCCGTGTTTTGCCGTAAGATCGTGTCTACACACATTGAGGAAGTCGACGCGGCATACCGCTGCAAGGTGACGTGCCGCATTTGCATCGTTGTTATATATATTGATTTTGACCGAGTTAAAACCGTATATAATAGTGTCCTGCTCTTTCGAGAGTCGCTATGTACTCCTTACTCAGCAGTAACCCATGCATAGTTGCTCTGTTACTGGGTATCTTTTTTACTACCCTCCAGTTATCGGCCGGCAGATCAGCATTGAAAAGCCTGTTGTTTTCCAGGATTTCCCCGGGCTCAGAGGGCTTTACTGGTAGTCAAGCTCTGGCTCTTGGTCTCACCAGGATATCTTTGAAGTCCAGCGTCTTCAACTTTGTTCCTGGGTAGACTGCGCCAAGGTTCGCGACAACCTGTTTGTAGAGGTGCGCTGATCTTGCATCCTCGAAAGATGTCGCTATGAACGCAACCCACTCCATTACACGTTGGCGGGGGCACGGGTTTCCTGGCAGAACTTTCACCGAAATGATCGGCTTCTTAGCTTTGATCCATTTCCACTGTGGCCTAGCGTGAGAGTGTCCCCATGCTTCTCGTCCATTACACCGATGATCATTCTCCTTTGGCGGCCTCTGCGAAATAAGGTCCCTGCTTTCGGGACTTCTTTGGTTTCATTTGCGCAACCTTCGTCGACGTGTTGCGCATACTGGTGGTAGCTTGCTGTCCTTTAGGCTTTCGGTCCTGGAAATCGGGTAGCACAGCCTTCGCTCAATTTATTTCTGCCCCTATTTCTCCGCCATATTCAGCGGTAATGTTGTCGCACAGGTCAGGTATGTTTATTATCCTACGTAAGATTCGATTAGCTAACATATTCTGTTGTAAGTCAGCAGCGGGCGGATCTATTATCTAATCAGGCCTAGTATAAGCAGTGGTTGCAACGGCGAGCCTCGCAGGGCCTGCACACCAGCAACAACCTTCTCCTTGTATGAAACCTGGTTCCCAGATTGGGTTTACTGGTGCCAGGAGTATCCCAGGATGGTCTACTACGCATCACCTTACCGCCGGTTTTTATATGTTGTGGGTGTAATCCCAGGCCTTGTTTGTTTTAAGTTGAATTCCATTTTACTGTAAATTCCCACGAGCAACGGATCGTCAACCCAGGCAGAGATTCGCCTTGCCCTGGGTAAGGCTTCGGTTACAGACTAGGAGTAGCCACAACCCAGCGGGCACCGTTCGTGACTGGGCTATTTAGGAGTTCCCAATCCGTGAACGATCCTCGACACAGTGTTTCACCTCACATCTTGTTCTAGCCCCTAGATTTAGCTTCCAAGGCCGCGGTCAGGCAACATTTCCATCATCATGGCAAAGCTTTAGAGTAGCTTAAGCATACAACCCTGGTACCTGACCTTAGCTGATCACCATTCTGACATCGCACAGAACCTCCTGAAGTGATTATTTCCAGTCGGCGCACCTGTGGAGGGTTCAGCTGGAGGATTTTTGGCAACATCATGAGGATGGACGTCGGACAAAAAGTAGCCAAGAAATCCAGGGGTTTCTCAGGCAAACTCAGCTTCAGCTTGTTTAGATCCCAGGACTGTGGAAGGTACACTCCTTGCGGCTAAAGAGTGAGACTTTTCCTTTGATGCCATTTCCGAAGAGAACATGGAGGCAGCGATTTGTAGCTTCACACTATATAAATCAAAGGATAGTAGGGACGGAACTCTCCGATGCTCAACATGCATGCACCACAGGTAAGGGTGTGAAAACTGTCTGAACTGCAAAGAATACTCTTTAGCGTCCTTCGTAGACATGGATGGTGTCTTCAACAACATAAGTCCACAGGCAACTATTGCATCGCTCAAGAATTTAGGGATATGTGATACCATGGTAACATTCATCACGACATTTATCATGCCCACAGAAATTAAAGCAGATTAGGGACTCCTTCGTGAATAAGTTCGTGATTAGAGGCACACCTCAAGGAGTGTAATGCCTTTACTGTATCTATCTATCACGGATGATAGCCGGCTAAAAGAAATTCAAAGCAGTTGAGAAAAGTGACAAGCTACTCATATGGCATTGCCATAACGGCCGTAGGCAACCATCTAGATGCATTGACATGCCTGGTACAAGGGCTAGTCAATAAGTTCAAGGGCAAGTCAATTAATTCATGCGGTGGTGGTGTTGTTGAAATCTGAGGTTAACCCCAACATCGAAATTGTCCTATTTAATAAGAAACGCCACATGGGAAATTTAACGCTAAGACCCACTGTCGAGGAATCCAGAGTTAAATTTATAAATAAAGAGATAAGTAACTCAGAGTTAAATTTGCAAATTCATGATCCAGTTGCTAAAAAGGAAAAGTGGAGATTGAATGCGGTTAAAAGAAGTGCACCCATCTCCGTTTATATCGAATGGTCCAAGCCTGACGGCAGAGTTGGTGGCGAGGTCTTCACCACTGACTATTGCTGTGTATTTCAGGCGGAGCAAATGACAACTTCAAAGGCCGCATCACTGGTACAGTGTGATTAATTCCCGGAGATGAAATCTATATTTTCACTGACAACCAGCCGGCTATCAAATCCGTATAGAAATTGTCGCGATGGCTGAGACATATTCAACACATATTGTATGACCGGGAAGTCATAAACGGGGTAACTGTGAAGCTAATTATATTGCTCGCCAAGCCGCGGCTATGCCTAATATTGGTATCAGTGATTCACTTGGCATTTCTCTACAGACATGTAAGTTATTAGTTAACAAAAAATTTGTTAGGACGCACACGATAAGTGACAGGCTGAATCCATTTGCCAAAAAGCACGTACATTCAGGCCATCGATGCTTGACCAACGAGCGACATCTCTCCTCACCTTGGGGGACATTAAGATGATGACTGCAGCCCTAACTGGGTATTCTTTAATAGTTGCACAAGCAACACGACTCGAGGTTCCTTGGAGTAACTGCTATGGTAGTTGTCGTGACGTGGAGGAGAAGGAGACCATACATCACCTACTCTGCCGCTGTCCGGAACTAGCTGGAAGGAGATGTGATGCTCTGAGTAGTTAATGAGCTTGGCGATCTCAGGTTGATCGAAATTGGGGATCTGGCGAGGTTTCTTAGGAATACAAAGTGGTTTTAAGGGAACAGAAGCCCCTTACCAGCCCCAATTCACTTATCATATGCAGAGTCAATTTTATCTATTTCGGATTGATACGTCATAATTTCCTTAATACTGGAGTTTCCAATGCCAAGCCTGCATTCGATGTCTACGGGACTCAACACGGTTGAGATATCATCTGACAAGTTCTTGATGAAGTTGTATTTTTACGAAGGGTTGAACGCTGTTGTAAGTAAGAAATTGCTGATGACTGAGCGTTACAAGTGGAAAGTGACACTTTAAATTGAAATATGCTTAAAATCGAATAAGTCAAGTCGAATAAGTTAAGTCGTATGTATGCATATGTACATAATAACAAACCACAATACCAATTATCCGCACAATTTCTGAACCCAAATACATGCACATATGTAGAGCACTTACATATGTACATATATATAACTACATATACTACTGTAGCGGTTTTTATATATTTAAAAAAAATTTAAAGTTGCAAATAGTTTTGCTACAACAACTTTTCGCCAAACCGAAACCAAGTTTCTAGGATTTCACTAAGAGCTAAGATCCAACTTGCCCAAGAAAACCCCAAGATATAAAACGTTATAATGGTTCATTTGCTTTTGAGGAAACAAACAACTTAATGTATGGTAGCCTCAACAGCAACTGCCCAACTCCAAGTTCAGCTCCCTCGTATAGTGTCGGCCGCTGCCCGCCTTAAGTAAGGATGCGCTCACCGCATGGATGGGAGCTCCATTGACCGAGACTTCACACTGGTACTATATTTCAGTGGAATGCGTAATGAATATATATGAATAATATATGAAAGAAAGAAGTATGAAGAGGAGATGTGCTGATCTCCGAAATAGCAGCTATTACTTCTACCACTTTGAAAACTCATTGTTTTGTCATATTATTCCCAAAAAAAAAAAAACCTGGCCTAGAGCTTAATAAATTACAGTCGTTTCTAACATATATGGCCAAAAATAATAATAACTTCACGAAAAAATTATAAATGTTTGGCGTTATCCCTCAACCTTTATAACTAAATGACATAAAAGGATTCACCCACCATTTCTATTTAGATCACTGGCATTCATTTTCATTTCGGTTGGAAAATAAAAAAAAATGAATCAATAACCCAAAATAAAAACCATGATCCCGTTGAAAATATGAAATTAGTTTCCAATTTTAAAAATATATCAAAAAACATTTGGCAATTCTGTTACTTCCAGTTCGTGCGCGCAAGTTCACTTTAAGTGCTTTCTCTTAATGTGTATCCACAGGTCAGAGCTCTTCAAGCAAGCTCATATCTCTTCCGCTCTTGTTTCCTACGATATCACCGGTAGTGGTATCTGCCGGAAATCCTCACTAAATGGAAAACAACACTACCACAATTTCTTCATTTTTCCGAATATCTTTTAGAGTTCTATCCTCAACTCTTTTCAATTACACTGGTTTGCTACAAAATCTTCCTTCAAAATATTGCGCATATATATGAAGATTTGAGTGCTCTAAATCGAATACACCTGTATTGTTCTGCGGATATTTTGCACATTGCCAATGTCAGTTGTTTGCGTCGTCGAGCGATCATTCAGTGACTTGTCGACTTTCAGGGCGAGCAACTCTATGCTTGGAATCTGAGGTAGCCAGAAAACTTGAATCCAAAGATATCATCAAGGCATTTGCCTCAGCTAAACCAAGAAAAGCTAAGTTTTGAATGTGCCAATAAGCCGGGAGCTTGAAAAATTATAAAATTATAATATTAATTCAGAATTTTAATTTTCATTATTTCTTTAAATTTTACTCGAAATTTTTTAAACATACCCTTCAACTTAGGTGCTCGAGATAACAAATTTTATGTGAAAGGAAAATTAAGGGGAGGGTCCGCTGTAAATATATTATATACATATGTACAAACATGTATTAAATTCGCAAATTCTTTTAGAATAAATAAATTCATAGCGCTGGTAGTATGCATACGTACAATCACACATATGAGTATGATAAACTACTCTTACGCAACTCTGGAGGTTGTTAGGCCACAGATACGACGGCCTGAAAAATATAAATTTCTCAGGAAAAACAAAACAAAAGTCAAAAAGTTATGAGCAGCGAAAAAAAATTGCATTGATTATAACTCTTACTGACAACTGTAGACAAGTCGAAAGTAAAAGTTATGAGCAATGGGGAAACAATTTTCTTAAAAATAACTCTTACTAGGCAACAGAAAATAGTAAAAGTTGTTGCTTTGAGAATAACTCTTACGAGTCTATTCTACATCAGTAACAAAACTTTCGTTGCCGGTAATAAAAATTTTTGGAAACTTTTACACCCGTTTTGTATTCTGTGCACACTTATTACGGGTGAATGTTTTTACCATCCTATTACGTGGACAAAAACGCGGTAACGACCTAAAACAGCTTATGTATGTCTACTTTTTGGAAGCGGAATAAAATGTGAAAGTGAATTCTACGCTTAAAATAATTAAAAAGGAAAAGGCGATGGAGAATTTTAAATAATTTAATAAAGGTTTAACAAAGGTTTAAGATAATTATTATTAATTTTTGTGCATGCGACATATGTTAAATGTGTGCCGAAAAAAGAGTAATTGAGGACGAAGTACATAGTTGTATGAAAGCTCTCCACGACGACAGCAGTTGAGTAGTCTTCGGTGCAGCAGTGACCAACTGAGTTCAGCAAACACAATTTTCAAACAGCATTTTCGTATCCCGAAGGAGGCATTTAAGACACTTATTGAGGAACTATTGAAAAAAGGCAATCAAGTAACTTTCATACCGTTTAGTGTACGATTTTTTTGTTGTCTTACATTTTTGACACATGGCTCGTACCAGAAATGTGTTGCAAACAATATTTATGCTCCACTCAGCCAATCATCTGCTTCACGATCCTTCAAAAATATTACGGGCTTGGTCGCGAAAGAGAATTCATCGGAAGTAAACATTCGTACATCAAATAAAGAACAGTTGGCTATAAAAGCTTGGTAACTAAAAAAAAATATGTAAAATAAATACAGAAACACCCATACTCATTCTCGTTTTTGTCTAGGTTTGTTATTGAAAGAGGGTTTGATGTTGTAAATTCACGTTTTCGATGCAAATCGCGTCATCGTACATTGCATAACAGACCCGAAGTAGTGGAAGTAGAAATAGAAGAATCGGAAGAATTCATTGCGCTATCGTATACAACCAGGAACCATCTTCACCGAGAAGGTGAAAGGATTCACCAGCACTTAATCAGCTATATATTTTGCCCTCATTTTTATAATTATTTTTTTTTGTCTTTTTCTATTTTTTATTAAACTACAGTTTTCAGCTTTACCCAGAAAAATAAGTTGAATTAATAAACATACAAGAAAAACCTAAGTTAATAAATTATATTTACATATATTAATTCACTTATATATGTGATGATTTTTTTTTTTACTTATTGACTTCAGATTAATGTCGAAATATCGGCATAAAATAAAATTGTGTTTTATTTACATCTGGCTTAAATTAATACATATATAATGAAACTATTGAAGACAATTAACAATAACTAATTATATATTGATTAATTAAGTTTGTTTAGTTTACATTAATATAGTGTTTGTATATAAGCTATTGAAAGTACATTTGTGTCGCATTAAAATTTAATTCATTAATTTAGTAAAATTCAGTCTCACTAATTCAATTCAATTAGTGTTCCTATAAAAAACGTCTCCGTGGTAATTAAAAATGAAGTAAAAACGTAAGTAACGCTTCTGTATGGAAAAAAAATCTTAATGGAGTAGCCAAATTATTATGGGATTCTGCCATACGAGACTACTCCTCTCTACGCTCGCTCATATCTCGCTGAACAATTTCAAGAATTTGATTTCTAAAAGTTGCTCTTCTAGAACGAGACATGGGAGGCAAAATGGGACTGGGCGAATCTGAATTGGCATTATGCCTACTGACTGGTAAGCAAAAGGGGGAAGGACACACTTCGTTCCTGTCGGGAGTGTACAGCATATGTTCGGTGTAGACGGAAATACTCGAGACCGGTGTATCACTCAACTCTAGTGGTACATTTTCGTCGTTTTCAAGCTATAACGCAAAAAGTATGTATACCTACTGAATATTTATGAAAGTATTCTTTTTGCGTTTACCTGGAAACCAAGTGTCACGTTTGGGTGACCTTCAATTGCAGCGATACCAAATACCTCCCACGCTTGCTGTTCGAAGTCCGGCATCAGATTCTGCCCACCACCAGTTTTTTTCCTCTCCGCTATTAATTTGCGTGCACGCGCTTGTAATTGCTTACATACGTTAGTTTTGCAGCCCCTGAAACCATTTTTATAAAGTAAGATCTGATTTTGTGCACCCGATATATTATAATTACTTCTTTTCAAGGCTTCGAACTTTTTGTTGTCTCAACCATAGCGTTTAAATTTGTCGCTATCTCCTGCCGCATATTTTTGATTAGATTTGCTGACCTGGGACAGTTCGTTTTTTTCTCCGCGGTGGTCTTTAACATAAGCCATATACCAACGCGATTGGGATTCTGTCGTTCTCGTATACTTTCTGCGTTTCAAAAATACATATTTTATTGAAAATTTGCAAATATATTGCTGGGATTAACTCAGTTATCCATCTCCACCGTATTGTGTGTTCATAAATTTTGCATCACGTTTTTACCACATATACATACATACATAAATTGTATATGGTGTATTTCTCACACTTGACAGTTACAATATTCGGTAACGCAAATTCCCGATAACAAAATTTTCGGTAATGTTCAGAATAGACCCGTTACAGAGCAACGTTAAAACGTGGAAGGATAAATGAAGCAATTTTGCTTAGTTTTAGACTCTAATAACAAGGTACCGCTTTTTGCCACAAACATTGTTTAGTCCATTGGCAATTTTTTTTCTTCATTGGGCACCAATAAAAAAATTCTTAAAACTCGTTAACAATTTTCACGATGTTGTAGTTTTCCATAGCGCTTTTTGATGCTGTTATTGCATTGCATTGGTCCGATAAACAAACATTTTGTTCAGACGTAAATATCTTAGCTCTTTAATAATGCCTGGTTGCAAATTCCCAGATAAATACGAAGTATTACACTGTTGCGTTTCAATTCCATTTGAAAATAATTTTTAGTTGTCATAAAAGGAGCGCGTTGTCAATCACCGTTTGGTTGCTATATCAATGTAAAGTTTGTAACATTTCCAGCGCCGATCTTTTTATCAAAATATATATGTATAAGGGCATCTTTAATTTTTTTAAGTCTTAACGTCATCGCTTTAGGAACAGTAATTATCACAATAAGGAGTATATGATTTTCTGGATTGCAAAAGAACAGGGCTGTAGAGTTTGCACAGCGAATAGAGTTGTAGAGTTATCCCCCAGAGCACGGAAGATAATTGGAATTTCAAATAATAACAAGCTACAAAGATACTGCACTACTTGTATTACAAATTGTTAGGGGACAAAATTTCTCGTTATTAAAAGATGCATATTAATTGGGTCTATTAAGTTTTAAATCGGGTAATTGAATTTGCTAAACTCACACATTTAACAGCTGGCATTGTTTTGATTATGTCCATCATTTTCACTTTAATAAAACAAAAACAACATAACAGCTGATTGCCTTTTGCTTATTAACCGCCGTATTTTTATTTCAACTATTGCGCCCAAAACCATGACGTAAAAACTCTCTAATGATATCGGCTGTCATTGCAGTTATTATTACTTACTGGTTGTCTGACAACAATAGGCCCGTTTCTATGTAACCTAGTTGCAAAAGAACGCTAGGTAGGAAACAAAATGCGTGTTAAGCAACAACACTAACTCAGAAAAATACATATGTGAGTTAAACTAGCTCGTTAAAATGATATCCAATCTGACATGTAGTGTTGGGAAGTGAAAAGACTGCGCTATTGTGAATGAGCCGGAAGAAAATACGTGGGAAATTTCAGTTAAAGACCTAATTCGTTTTTCTTTCTATAGCGTTTATATATATATACATATATAACTACGTCAACCTAAAATTTGTTTGCACAACTATTAATAGTATATCTTTTGTTACTTTGCTGCATTGAAGATATACAATTTTTGTTTACCCTACAAGTTCAATTGAAAATATGCTATGAAACGTTTTCAAAAATATTTAGTTAATCTTTACGGCTGTCGCAGCGACAATTGGAATTATTTACTTCAATGTGTGCATTCAGAAGACGTAAGTATGTACATACATAGCTGTTATGCAACTGTGGAGTGTTGCTTTAGAAACGCTTAGTTGAGTAGGCCCGATCAGCTCAATGGCTGATTGTTGAACGTCATTTTCCCCAAAATAAAATTTGTGAGTTACCTGAATGCAACATGTTGTAATCAGTCTCAACAGAAAGAAAGTCATCCCGTTTATATTCACATGCAACGCCGCTTTCGTAGGTGGCAGCTGCAAAAAAACTTGTTAAATTGTATATTACTGATGTGAAAAAGTAACTAAAATATTTAAAATTATACTAGTTTCACTAAACGTGTGTATATTTTTCAGTCATAAATTACTTAATTCATTATGACGTTGTACGATTTTTTGAACACGGTGGTAGCTTAGCATTGAATTCGAAATATTATCGGCGCAACTAAATAATTTCTATTTCTTTTAAATTGTTTACATTTATCAGCTGTTTGGCAATATATATATATATTTATATATAATATATCAAGCTTTTTCTAAAACGTATATGTATATTGATTCACCAGTTGTCCGCAATTTCGTCGCAGTTGAGATAAACAGCTACGCTCTATAAATGTGCCAATTGTGTACGTATTTGTTAGCTCCAGCCTGAATTTTCCTTTGTCATTTTGTTTATCTGACTGACTGAATACACAATTACCATGTTTTGATGTTTTCATTTGTAAATAAATGTTATTTTGTGTCGTCCAAGTATTTTATTATATTAATTTGGTTTCTAATGCACTTGCATCCCTTATTAAATTCACGTTATTCAAATCTCTTTTGGGAATGTATAAATTTCTAGTATACATAAGTATGTAAATACATATCTTTACATACAATCGTATATGCACGTATTCATAAATATTTAGCGTGGCGTATGTATACATATGCATTTAAGAGTAAAATATGTCTCATGTAGGCAAGCAGGGATGATTGAAGATTGCCAAACCCTCCTCAATATCGACCTGAACCAAGCGAAAACATGTGAAGAGCTTACATATGCGTGGCTCCTGGACGTGATATGGAGGCATTTCACGGTAACCTGCAACTGAACAATAACTTTTTGCCATACTTGTTAAGTGAAATACGGTAGGTAAATAGCTTTAAAGGAACGAAATCGAAGAGATTTCTAAAAAATTTACAAAATTATCAATCAGTTATAAAGTTGTTTTTAGGAAATTCTACAAAATATATGACTTTGGTTTACAAATGTATTTGATTTACAAAGGTGTCAGAAATATACAATTGTAAGCAAAAACCATGGAAAGGATATGGATGGACTTGCCAAACGTGCCATTTTAGATAAAATCAATGCTTTATTTGCACATGTACATATAAGACCTTTATTTTGGGACTTTAATTGCTTTGTTTAAATTATTGACGACAAGAACAGATCATTTCATATATCATATACATACATAGATACATAGTTCTTAAAAGCTAATTGACAAATTTAATTGAATAAAGAATTTAAGCTTATATAGGTTAACATTAAAATTAATAACATATTTATATATATTACATAGAAGAAGGCATCTAGAAATCGGTTCATTTTAAAATTAATTATTCTTGTGAAAAGATTTGAAAGAACCAACCGCCTTTGCCAGAGATTTCTTTGAGAATTATACATATTTAGAAAACTACTAAGTCGTGGGGAATTTATGCTGCCCTTAACCAAAGGTGAAACGAAAGTCCATGAAAAACAATTTATTCTTTCGTGCAGAGATTGAAGACCAAGCACAAAACGTAACGAGCTTCCAGCCAGCGTTTGAAGTAACATATCTGTTAATATAATAATCTTTAAAAATACGTTGATAAATGGACCCATACTTCTTGATTGTTTGGCGTCATTTAGATGAATTCTTCATATTTCAGACCCAGCTTTTCAGTGCAAGTCTGCCCGAGAACTATTCTCAGTCAAATGAAACGTTCTTATAAGTTAGAATGAGTGGAATCAATCAGGTGTTCATATGTTTGCTTGCCATCAGCTGCCAAATCTTATTGGAAAGTAAAATCATCATCATTAAATTGTTTGCAAATTATAGTTGACATCTGGGACCGAATAGTAATTTTTTTCGGTGCACTAAAAGTCCGCGCAAAATATTGTTGTAGAATATACTTAGCAATGTTCTTTTGATCCCAGGACCTTCTGGCAAGAATCCCTGGGTTTTGGGAAAAGCCCAATAATAACTGAAAACTCCGACCTTTTTTCAGTTCAGTAACAACAGCATCGAAATAACAGTTAAACTTGGCCAAATACTTGTTATGCCGAACTAAGTCCTCTCCTAATAATAAACCAACCGCTTATCCAAATTAAACAAACTTGGAATCAAATGAAAGACGACTGAAATAGCTTTCAAATTATAGTTATGTATGTATCTAATTTATAGTTATGTACCTAATATAAGAAAAAAGCTGTCCAAGTATTAAAATCCCTAGACTTAATTTTAATATTAAATATAATTAGTTTGTTAAAATCAAACTGTGTTTTATTTTGGGGGCTCAGCCGGGATCGGTTTGTGAAAAGCGCCTGCAGAATGTGACCAAGTGAACATTGCAATTTGCATGAATATTCGTCGGTTTCGAGAAGTTTCGGCAGATAGTGACTTTCCTAACAAGCTGAAAAATGTTTATGTGACAAAAGGAGAAAAAAAGAACATAAAATTTATAATAGTCCTTAAGCAGTAACAAATTTGTGCAAAGGCATGAGCTTTCATGTTCAGTTCGAAGAATCGCGTAACTTGTAACGTCCAAAATTTGAATCGACCAATAGCAGGGACGGTCGTAGCGTATGTATGACATAGAGAGCAGAGAGAAAACAGCGAATACGGCGAAAGCAGAAAAGCTCCCGATAGAAAATACAGAATGCAAAATAGATACACATCTGATGAGAGCGAAACACTAGCCACAACGTATGTTGCAAATAAAAGCGTGCAACAGTAGTAGCAGAGCAGCGTGACTATATGGCAAAAACAGCGCAAAAAGCTTCGAAGAGAACGCGAACTTGAATAGAGGAGAAACTAGTCAGCAAAAGTAGAGCAATATCAAGGAGACAACGTAGATGACAACAAAGTTGAGAGGTTGAAAGGCGGCAAGCAGCAACGTTCGTTTGAATTTTGAAGCAGATCTTGGTAGGCAAGATAGTTTGAAGCAGATCTTGCGAAGCAAATGTTGAGAGTACAAATAGGACAGTAAGAGTGCTGAGTTTATGTTGTTGTCTAAAAGAGCAAAGGATAGATTGAAGTTGATATTGATATTGTTTCGAAAAAAAAATATTGCTGATTAAGTTTGTTTTGGTTTGTGGAAAAGAAACAAATGTTGAGTTGAATACTGGTGTTATTTCTTAAAATAATATTGCTGAAATAAGTTGAGAGAAAATATCAACATATGCTTTATTTGTTACGTTTTGCGAAAATCACAAGTAAAAACAATAATTAATTAATAAATGTTATTTTAAATGAATTTAAACAGATAATATCTTTTAAAAAGTATTTGTAAGGTTTCAGAATAAATGTAAAGTTTCATAAAACTGAAAGCTACTCTAAAAAAGAACGCAAGTAAATTTAACAATTCAAATTTGTGAAATAGATCATAAGCATACAGAAGCTAAGTCAAATAAAAGAAAGTGAATTTGCTGAAGTTAATGTAACTAAATTTTTAAAATAGTTTATTAACGCTTATTACTTTAACGTCGACTGTATTTGATATATTTAGATTTACTGTAAGTTTATATACGTGTGTGAAAAATGGATTCTCAGACTATTCTTGCTATGACGGTTGAAAGAAAAATTAAGGAATTTAGACTTAGTACAATCGGACTTAAGAAAGATTTACAGACGACACTATTGGAGCATTTCGGATTTCCTGGTGGTGAGGATACTGACCAAATTTCTGTCCATTCATTTGATGATGCCTTAAATAGTAGGTCGTCGGCTGTTGATTGTCAACCGTCGCATTTTACGTTAAGAGATATTGAGGATAGCATTTCTTGATTCACTGGTTCTGATTCATTAGACGTCAATCTATGGATTACCGAATTCGAGGATAATGCCGCAACTGTGGGTTGGAATAGTTTACAAAAATTCATATATGCTAAGCAGTTGCTCAAGGGAGCAGCGAAGCTATTTGTTCGAGGTCTTAGTGGGGTTCGTAGCTGGCAAGAGTTGAAGGCAGCACTTATTGATGAGTTTAGTTCAAAAACTTCCTCTGCTGAAATTCACAATATTTTACGCAACCGTCGCAAGAATCAATTTGAAACCTTTAGAGAATATCTGTACGCTCTGATAGAAATAGGTAAGCCTATCGACCTAGATGAAGAAAGCTTGATTGACTATTTTGTTAACGGAATTAATGACTCTAAGATGAATAAAGCCATGCATTGTCAAGCCAAAACTGTGAATGAATTAAAAGAGCAAATTAAAATCTATGAGAAAGTACGCTATTCGAATACGTCAACAAGTAATGTAAGTTCGCAACATATTGAGGTAAAAAGTGTTCAGGTCAATTCATCAAGGAAACAAGAAACTGTTAGACAGTGCTTTAAATGCGACAATGAAAATCACATCGCGAAAGATTGTCCTGGTAAGCAGTATCAATGCTATAAATGTAATCGTGTAGGTCATCGTTCATTTGAGTGTCATGGAACAGCTCACAACATACATTTTCCGCTTTAATTGACACAGGTTGTGAGTTATGCATAATGCGTCATGATACGGTTATGATGATAAATGCTGATATTGAGTTGAGTGGTGACAAAAGGCGATTAGTAGGTTTGAAAGAAAGTGCGATTACAACTTAAGGTAGTCTCCAATTTAGGGTTGCTATTCACGGTATTGATCTCGATACTATTTTCCACGTGGTACATGCAGAAGATTTACGGTACGCAGCAATCATAGGTAATAGTGTACTGAAATATGTTGATATGATAGTTGGAGAAAAGGGGGTATCATTCGTAAAGAAATTAGGCGTGGAAGAGTCCGGAGAGAGAGAAGGTAGCCTGTTTACGGAGTTTAATAGTCTTTGTCTTAGTATGGAGGTATATGAGCAAGAAAATAGTAAGAAAGTCCCTGACTTGCAGCACTTACATAGTCGCTCAGAAACAATTTTAGCAATGATCAATGAATATGTACCAGGAAAGACAGAAGATACTCAAGTGATTATGGAGATAATACTTATTATGATGACATACCAGTTTATCAAACGCCTAGATCGTATGCTGATCAACAGATTATCGAGAATCAAGTGGATGAATGACTTAAGCAGAAGATTATTCAGCCGAGTACGTCCGAGTATGCTTCTCCAGTAGTTTTAGTTCCGAAAAAAGATGGTAGGAGGCGTATGTGTTGTGATTATAGAAATCTGAATAAAAAAATAGTTAGAGATAACTTCCCGATGGTACTCATTGACGATGTACTAGAGCGATTGCAGACCGCGAAAATTTATACGAATTTGGATTTAGCGAATGGATTTTTCCATGTACCTATGGAAGCAGAATCTAGGAAATTTACTTCGTTCATAACCCATAACGGACAGTATGAAATTTTATATGTTCCGTTTGGAATCTCGAACTCGCCAGCAGTTTTTTGTCGATTCGTCAATGCCGTGTTTAGAGATTTGATAGCGAAGGGAATTATTGTCACATACATGGATGATATCATCATACCAGCCAAGGATGAAGATGAAGGCGTAGAAAAGTTAGGAATAGTGCTGCAAAGAGCGTCGAAATATGGTTTGCGCATAAGGTGGGAGAAATGCCAATTTCTGAAAACGAAAGTTATTTTCCTGGGGTATGTTATAGAAGACGGAACAATTAAACCCAGCGATGAGAAGATACGCGCTGTGACGAAGTTTCCTATACCTAACAATGTAAAGGCAGTTCAAAGATTTTACGGACTAACATCATATTTTCGCCGATTTATATCAGAGTATGCTGCTAAAGCCAAACCATTGACAGATTTGCTACGCAAAAATATAACATTTAAGATGAACGAAGACAAGCTTGCTTCGTTTGAAGAGCTTAAAGCAGCATTGGTTAGTGCGCCAGTGTTAAAGTTATAAGATCACAAAGCGGTTACGGAAGTACATACAGATGCATGCATGTACGGCTATGGTGCAGTCTTATTGTAAAAGTATTTGAATGATCAAAGATATTACCCAGTACAATATATGAGCAGAAGGACTAGTGCGTATGAAGAGAAATACAGCTCTTACGAGCTTGAAGTTCTAGCGATAATTGAAGCCTTAAAAAAATGGAGAATTTACTTGATGGGTCTAAAATTCAAAATTGTAACCGATTGTGAGGCGTTTACTAGAACAATTCAAAAGCGTGAGGTTCCCCTAAGAGTGGCAATATGGATAATCTTCCTGCAAGATTTTGACTATGTTATCGAGCACCGCTCCAGAAATAAGATGAAACACGTAGATGCGCTCAGCACAGTGTACTGCTTGTTGATAGAAGACTCTGTTAAGCATCGGCTAAAAGAGGCTCAATTGCATGATGAGTGGATTAAAGCAGTACGAAGTGTTCTTAAGAAAGAAGAGTATCAGGATTTTTATATGAAGCATGACTTATTATGTAAAGATCCTAACCGAGAATTACTAGTCGTACCAGCTGATATGCAAGAAGAGATAATAAGAATCGCTCATAATCAAGGACACTTTGCAGCAAAAGATTGTGTTGGGAAAGAATTTTATATTCCGCAGTTAGCCCGTAAGGTAGCCCGAGTTGTCAGAAGTTGTGTTAAATGTATTGTTACGGAAAACAAGTCTGGGAGAAAAGAGGGTTTCTTGACGCCAATAAACAAAGAGGCCTATCCTCTGGGAACATTTCACATTGATCACGTATGGCCAATGGAACTAACGAACAAGTGTTATAAGCATATCTTGGTAGTAGTGGATGCATTTTCCAAGTTTTTGTGGTTATATCCCGTTAGGAGTACAAATACAGAGGCAGTAATCGATAGACTAGAAAGGCAGTCAGCAGTATTTGGTAATCCTAGAAGAATAATTACTGACAGAGGTACCGCGTTCACTTCTGAAACTTTTAAAGAGTAATGCGCCAAGGTATCCAACATTTATTGATAGCAACAGGGGTCCCTAGGGGTAATGGTCAGGTGGAAAGAATCCTCAAAATCGTAGTTCCGATGTTATCTAAGTTTTCCGCAAATAATCCAGCACAATGGTACCGGCATGTGAACAAGGTGCAGCAAATTATTAATAATACACCGCCGAGAAGTACCAAGGTTGCTCCATTTAAAATATTGACTGGAATCGACTGGAATCGACACGTGCGTTAGTGAGGATGCTGAAATGCGAAAATTGTTAGAGGAATCTGTCATAGAAGAACTTGACGACGAGCGTGAAGAGATTTGTAAATTAGCAAAAGAAAATATTCAAACGATTCAACGAGAAAACTGTAAAAACTTTAATTCAAAACGTAAGCCAGGAGAGACTTATCAAATTAATGATTTGGCTGCCATAAAGACGACTCAGTATGGTGCAGGCTTGAAGCTTAAGCCAAAGTTATTTGGACCTTATATAATTACTTCCGTGCAGCAACATGGTAGGTATGAGGTGGCAAAGTTAGGTGACCACGAGGGGCCAGGCAGGACGACTACTGTGGCAGAACACATGAAAAGATGGCAGCATTCATTCGGGTCGAATGAACCACCAGGATGGCCGAATGTGGGAATCAGATTGGAACATGACAAGACTGCACGAACTGGACGAAACTACTAAGTTGCACTACTACTAAATACAACCCTTACAAGTTGACGATTTGACGAAAGCGTAACCACCGCAGATCGGTTTGAATTACTTTTGAATAAAACGAGCAGTCTAGTCGGAGAATTTGTACGAACACAACGTTTAAAGTTATGTACCTAATATAAGAAAAAAGCTGTGCAAGTGTTAAAATCCCTACACTTAATTTTAATATTATATATAATTAGTTTGTTAAAATCAAACTGTGTTTTATTGGCGCGAACCGAATACCACATTTTTGTGCCCAAATTAAAGATCTTGTCAAATAATAAACAAAATGACTGCGTACAATACAACAATAATATGCATGTGTTTAAAATCAAAGTCTCCCCTTATCAAGGACGCGATTTGCATAAAAATTTTGTAAAAAAAAACTAATTATTAATAAAGTTTTTAATTAAAAAGCAAGCACAAGCAATAAAATAAATTTTAAAATTGTTCTGACTCAACAACAAATGTGTTGTAAACGAATGCGTTCACTCGCCTTTCGTGTATAGTAAGTTAACATTTAACGTTGAAACATTGTTGTTGTACTACTGTGAACTTTTGCTTAAGTACATTTTTTGGTCGTTTAGGTGCGCTCGTGATTCGAACAAGTTTATTTTTTGACCCAAACATTTCGCAAGAATAAAATACTTAAGCTTTGATGAAATAGAAGAAAATCAAATTTCAAAGTTCGGAAAGTGATTTTCATTAAAAAATATTTAAAATAGAGTGGAAGTAGTAAACAAGAAAGAAATAGAAGACTAATCTGGTACGTCACGGCGTAAGTATTTAAAATACCGTTTTATGGAAGAAGAGTATTGATGTACGTATATTGGAACGATTTTCAGTGACATTCTTCGTTCTGTTCACTTAGCGTCTACTGTTTCGTATTTATAAGACGTTGTTACTAGCAGGTAGAAAGGTTTGCCTTATAGCAGATCCACATTTAGGTACTTGAACTACTGCGCGCCCCTATCGCGGTGTGTTTAGGCAGGTAGAAGAAGTCAGTAATTTTGGCGTGTCGCATTGCACTGTTAATTTGTCCACTGATAGCGCTACGAAAGATACACAAGTCGGAAGTTCTAATCAAACCCATATTAAACTACAAATCAAAGCGTGTAAAGACTATTCTCCAAGATAATCAGAGCGCAGCTCCCTAAATGTGAAGTTGCTATAACCCTTACTACCACGCTAATAACAACAACGCCAAACCCGGGTTATCTGCAAACCAAACTTGGCAAGCGATGACGGGAAATCGTTCCAACATATATCGACTTTTCACCCTGTCGGAAAAACGGAAGATCAAAAAGAAACAGTTTATGCCAGCCAATACAGGCGAACTACTCACAATATACAAATGACGATCATTACAAATACATACTATTAATGCAATTATATAGTTTAACAAACTATGTCTTACATTCAATATGACACCAATAAGTAAAGTCGAAAAAGATTTCCTCAGATACGAATTAAAAAGATTATAGGCCAAAAAAGAACGGACAAACGCGGAGATTCTCTCTATTCACTTAAGGCTTGTGGCAGATATCCCGCCAACACACTAATGGTCATATTCGTATAATATACAGTAAGCTGGACAAATCCACAGGGCAATGCCGTTAAAAGAACTTACCGCTTAAGCGAGAATTCCACACCAGACTCGTGAACTTAACCCCCATAACATTAGATAAAAAAGGAAAAGAGATATCAGAGAATGGGCTGAAGTACAACATTAAGGATGGCAACAAAATAAAAAGTACCGAACAAATTATTAGTAAATTCGTACGTGAAAGCAACCCTATATTTTACTAAACAATTGGGAAGTTAAATACTCGAACGAATAAAAGGAATAAGGTACAAAACAAAGAGGATAGCAATATGTTATTTGGCAAAAAGCAGAAGCAAGTCGAATACTGTCAAGAAACAACCCAAATGGAGAGAGCTCAGCCATTTGACAAAATATATAATTTAATTTTCATTTTCGTTGTGCTCTAAATAACCATCTTTATATCTAAATTAATTTATATTTGCTTGTTGCTGGAACTGGTGGTTTGTCAATTGCCTGCTAGTAAGCAGTATGAGTGAGCACGACAAGCCATGACCATTAAGCAATACCCGACAATTAACTACTTCGAAACTTGGTTAACTGAGTTAGCTCAAGTTGTTACTACAATATCAATAACGTCATCATCGATTATAAAAACTAATCAACCGCTGCGACGAGTTATGTATGCCAGCGAGAACTTTGCAGAGAAACCGATGGAATATTATTACGGCAATAGGGCTCATGTGATTGCCAGTTGTTAGAGGTTCCTACAGTCTTTTATTGGGAAAGATCAGAGGAATATAGTTAAGAATGTAACGTTATGCTTTGCTTGCCTAGGCAAGTGCCGCTCGAAGACACAAAGAGGTGTTGGCGAATGTAGACAGTTTTAACTTGCTCGATACCCAACCTCAAACTGGTGTTGCCGGTCAATGTTTATGGTGACCCCGTGCGCTAGAAGTGCGCAACATCAAAAAATCAGTGGAGACGAGTTGGGTTGCCTCTTATATGGGAGCAACAACAATATTACCAACAGATCAAATGAACAATTAAAGGGAGGGACAACAACAAAATTAATACAACTGACCAAGATGTGCAAATGGTAACTCTCCACAAAACTACCATGACACAATAACCAAACAGAAAAACTCCTTAGAGGTGCACCCGTGGTGGGGTCCAACCAAAAGATAACGTACTCGCAGTACCTCCCAAGCTGGCGGGGGTAAATTTAACCCGCAAAATGACTGGGCTCAGGCTGCGGATGCTAGAAGCGCGCAACACTAAAACACGTCCAAAAAAAGGACCCCATAAGAAAGTACTTATGTATCAGCTTGGGTCGGGGCGTGCTCCGAGCACGTGGTGCTCCACAGGTATGACCTATAATTCCAGGACTCCGACTTCCATTATTTTAAAATGAAGTGACCTATTTGGCGCCACTGCTTCTTCTGCAGTTATTTCAAAAAAAAGTAAAAACCGAAAATGCCAACATCCAAAAAGGTTGCCCGTTTAGTCATATGTTTCCATTTGCTCAGCTTAAACGAATATCCTCCGGCATGCACGTGCGCCACAAGCTACGCGCCAGCCTATAGATCCTCTAGTTCAGCGCTGGTGTTGTTGGTGTCCATCATTATTGCGCCGGTCCGTAAGTTCTCAACTGTATTGGGACACGTTCACGAACGCCATCAATAGCACACATAAGCAACAACCGTGTCAGTTTCCACTGTCGTTATAGGGCGGACAACACAAATGCAGCAAGAGCGGTAATTGGGGACACCCCTTTTCAACTCTTATTAAGCATTTTTATGTTCTCTCTTTCCTTACTGTTGGGGTTATGTTTTGGCTGGACTCTCCCATTGGAGACTTATCCGCTGGCTAGCACGCACTCCGCTCACCAGCCTTACCAACACTTGGACCTTTTTTGGGGATTTTGTGGTCATTACTAAAATGCCGCACTTTGTCGCTGAATCCCGCTATAGATGTTGTGGAGAAGGAAAAGCAGGATAAACAGTGGAAGAAAACAAATGAAATATTTTGTTGCGCCCGTTGACAACTCCACCCCTTTCTTCAAAAACAGAAACCGAACTTTCCTTTTCCTTAAACTATTGTACCGGAACCCTACATGGTCTCATACGTCCATGAATACACTTTTTTTAATATAAAGGGCCCTACATACTTCGGCGCAAGCTTCGCCGCAAAATAATTATCTGCATTTGATAAAGTAAAGTTCAAACTTGCTTGCTCTAACTTAGTTTTCACACTCACTCTAATCGCCTCGCGGTTCTTCCCTCGGTCCCGACAACTAATCTGATCCCGCTCAGACAACTACGCTATGTAACCTCTCTTGCCTTCTAAAGACATTTCTCTACCAAAATTAATATAATAAGGTGGAACCCTAAAACGCCATACAGCGCTTCGGTTCAGATGCAGAACTGCTGGTTCCATAACCTCTGGTTACCTGCAACATACGCCCTAAGTGTGATCTTATTAATTCGATTTATCCTTTCGGTCGGATTAGTCTGTAGGTGGTAGTGTGCGGTGCACCGGAAATGGGCGCTATAAGCACCGCGGTTCGCGACTCCTAAAGTGGGCTCCATTATTACAGACCACCGTCCGAGGCCACCGAACATAAGAAAAACGTCATTATCTACAAATACTCTTCGCCGTAGCAGACTATAGCGGGAGCAAAAGGGGAAACTTAGAAAAGGCATCAACGACCGAAACGACGTCGCCAAGGGCCCTACCAAACGACGCTAATCATTTGTCATAGATCATATGCCTTGGATTTTTTTCTCCATACCACTGGCTGGCTGTACATTATCCGGCTTAACCCACTGGCATCTCTTACAACACCTAACATATTTTGCAATATCTGATTTCATCTATGTCCAATAAAAATTGTATGAAACCCTGGCAGACGCCCATATGACCCGCCAACGGATGATCATGGCACCGTTCCAACACACACTTACTTTCATCACGACCTAACACCTTTTTCCACTCATTCGATTCACCGTAGGCAGAAGGAAATTTCAACGTAACAAATTTATAGACGTAGCTACCTTCTTCTCTTCATACCGTAGACGACAAAGGTTTATTCTGGACCAAACGAATCATTCGAGTTACGCTTTTTTCCTTGCGATGACTAATCTCGAAATCGTACTGCTGCAACTTTAAAGACCATTGCGCCAACCTACCACAGGGATCCATCAACTTGTTTAACCAGGCTAGCGAATGGTGGTCCGTCACCACCGCAAACCTAACGCCTTCATTATAAAGACGCGTCAAAATCTGTACAGCTCGAGACCAGGGCTATCACCAGGTGCTCCTTCGCCTCTCTAAAACTCCGTTCTCAATCTTCGTTCCATACGAGTTTCCAATTTTCCTTGCTCAACTCGGTGAGATGTCTAACTAAATCCGCGAAGCCTTTGATAAATCTACTGTACCAGGACACTGCACCTATGAACGACCGAACCTGCTTGACATTATCCGTGGTTTCAATGTTTAACATCTTCTGTTAGAGGAACTTCGGGTATTGTGGTATAGGAGTGCAATGTGGTATAGTCGCATATCTCCAACTCTAGCAAGTCTACAACGTTTATTATCGCCTTAGAATGTGATGACTTAAAAAAAACAGGGTTGTTATACAGCTACGAAGTAAAACCAGCTGGTTCTCTTTCAGTTGCACATAACATGTGATCGGGTATGGTCGAGTTTTTTTTAAGTGCAAGAAATCTACTTTATTTGTTTAAACAAAAAAGCGATTTAGAAAGAAAAAACGTTTAATATTGCAAAAGTAAGTTGTATATTTCATTTGTCAAGTGTCGGATAATAGAAAATTTATGTTTTGTAGAATTTATATGTGTTTGTTTGCAAAGTTTTAAAATCGGCCATTGTGGTACACATGAGGTCGGCTAATGTGGTATAATACCACATTACCCTCCATACTTAATTACTTGAACACTAATTTTATTCTAGATGCCAAAAAGGGGAGAAATCCGAAAGTGGACTCAGCACAAAATGAAAGAGGCGATAACGGCTGTTCGGAGTAATGAGTTAGGGATACTGTCTGCTTCTAAAAAATACGAAGTACCGCATACAACACTTCAAAGGTTTGCTAGAAGCAAAAAATCCATTCAAGAAATATTTTCCACAAAGTTGGGTCGTAAGCCAGTTTTTAGTAAAAATTTTGAGGAGGAACTTGTAAAGTATCTGCTAGAAATGGAGTCAAGGTACGGGGGTCTCACACGGGAAGATGTACGCTCCCTAGCTTTCCAGCTAGCAAAGCAAAATGGCATTCCAAATAAATTTCCATTGCATAAAGAAAGTGCAGGTAAAGATTGGCTCTATGGTTTCTGTAAGCGTCATAAGGGTGTAGTAAGTTTCCGGTCACCAAGTGGTACTTCCTTTGATAGAGCCAACGGATTTACAAGATAATACGTTAAAGAATTTTTCAACTTGTTGGAAAACGAGTTTTTAAAATATAACTTTCCGCCTGCGCAAATTTGGAATGTCGACGAAACTGGATTAAGTATTGTGCAGAGTAGAGTTTCAAAAGTTATCGCGAGAAAGGGCAAAAAACAAATTGGCGCAATGACATCTGCTGAACGAGGAGCTCTTGTCACTGTAATAACTTGTATGAGCGCTGGGGGAGGCTTCGTCCCCCCATATTTTATTTTTCCCAGAAAAAATTCAAATGATCAGTTAATGAAAGACGCACCGCCTGGTTCGAAACATTCTTGCCACATACCTGGTTGGGTTAAAGTCAGCATTTTTACCCAATGGTTCATGCATTTTCTTCATCATACAAAGCCTTCGAAAAATGAACCCGTTCTGTTGATTTTGGATGGACATTACAGCCATACACGAAACATTGAAGTACTCGAGTTGGCTCGTAAAAAAGGCGTAGTCATCATTTCGTTACCACCCCATTCGACCCATAAGATGCAGCCGCTTGACAGAGTTTTCATGAGTCCATTAAAAACTTATTATAGTGACGAAATCAGACGATTTTGCAGAGAAAATTGTCGAAAAGTCACTCAGTACGATATAATTGGCCTTTTTTCAAAAGCGTACCTCAAAGTTCAGACTGGACAAATAGCTATGAACGGCTTTAAATATACTGGAATATATCCCTTCAGCCCCAAATATTTTGCAGCTACAGCTGTGACCGTAGTCTGGTACGCTCACTCCCAATCTCAAAGCAAGAACGCCAAATAGACAGTGGCATTCTTGCAAGAATGGAAAGCCAGGGACTTGGTGTTTTCTACGTATGAGTTTGAGGCTTTGAGGGCCGCGCATTTGGCGCGTTACGTGAGGAGGTGCGGTGAGGCTTGGCGTTCTAGTCCTGGCGTGTTGATATTGTAATTTTATAGTTTCTAGTAAAAGTATTTGATGGTATGCAAGAGTCAGTGCTAGCAGGCACAGGGGGGCGCCATTTTTCCTAAAATTTTAGAGTGATGAAATGAACCATAAGGCCATGAGGCGCTCAGAGCCTTAAAGCGGCAGTTACAGCTATTCCTCGAGCCCTGCGTTGCGCTGAGTGAGATGCGTTCAGGGCCTCAGTAGGTGATGAGCATAAGGTTCTACTTATACATAACTCCGTGCTCCATTATACCCGAAGGAACTCTTCCAGCGTTGTTGATTTACTAAGGGCTGGTCACTTGACTAGAGTCCCGTAAAGCAGATTCGGGCTGATTTCCAGATAGATCCAGCGAACTATCTTGAGGGAATGATACATCTATCGTCCTTCGCAGGCGAATAGTGCTGTTGTGGCTTCCTTAATAGGCTCTGTTATGCTATCATTCCAGAGAAACTTACCGTCTTCAACTACTCCCAGATACTTGGCAGTACGTTTGAACTGCATACTTACATTGTTCAGTTTAGGGACTGCAGAGTCAAGTACTTTGTATCACCTTAAACAGAGAACTAGTTCAAATGATTTGAGGATAGTTTCCTCGTACTATTACCACAATATCATTGGCAAATGCCACAATCTCCCATCCATGCACTTCCATGCGCCGCAACAATTAGATTACCGTTACCAGTTACCAAAAGAGTGGAGAGAGAACTCGTCCCTGCGGAGTGCCTCTTCTGAAGGGCCTGTGAGTTCTCCGCCCCCTTCCTCTGAGCTCACCGCCCTGTTGGTGAACAATTTATGGATGAGCCCGACCAGACTTTTGTCCACCCGCATGCCTACCAAGAGCGATTTGGCCGCATATGGGAAGGCATTGTTGAAAGTCCCGACTTCGTTTCTTTCTAGGGATCGTTCAATTTTCGAAACTAAAGAATGAAAAGCTGTCTCTATGGATCTTCCCTTACTCTAGACATGCTGCCCATTACATAAAATAGCTGGGTTAATCGATTCTATCTTATGTATTTCTGGAATTCCAGAGTCTTCAATAGAAAAGAGGAGAGACTTATAGGTCTGAATTCGCCGGATTTAGAGCAGAAGGCTTTGCTTCGGTATGAAAGATGGTGTTTAGCCATGATGTCGTGAATTCCATGGTGTGCTATAGTTTAGCCAAATATATTTGAATGTGGTGACTTGTAATGGTTGAAATTGGGGGAACACTAAGAAATTTTGCTATCGTTCGTTTGGGATTTCACTGATAAGTTGTGATGAAGTCTCTACTGGTCCTTGAGCATTCATCATGTCATCAGCATACTCTGGGAAGTGATAATCTAAACGAAGTTTTATGGTTTCGGAACTAGAGTCAGAGAGTAGAGCCTCCGGATGCAGCCTCTATTCCTCTACAAAAATTCATGACCGAACTGCGCTTCGTTTTTCTAATGACCCTCTTATAGGTACTAAGTGTAGATTTCTAAAACGAATGTTTCTGGGGCGTCTCGCTTGGAAGAGCCTAATGCCTTCCTTAATTATTTACGAAGGTTATTTAGATCCGAGGGCCACAAGGCCTGTGCGCCTCCTTTGCTCCCTTCTTGAGACATGATTTGATAGAGCTGCCTGGCAATTCTTAACAAAAACACTAACTGAATGATCAAGTTCCTCTCACGTTTCTAGTATGTTAGGGAGTTCAGAAGGCAGAGTATTAAACACAAGATTTCTGTTATGCCACTGGATAGTCTTTCGGATATTTTACATCCGTTTAGGGGCGGGGAGGAAGTCTAGTGTACTAAATTCTATAAACCTATGATCGGACAATGAGGGTACTTTCAGGTATTTTCAAATCCACAACCGGATGACTACAAGTATTATTTATGAGGCCATTGCCAAAAACTTTTCCTATGGTTAGTTGTAGTAAAGGTAGGGTCGTTTCCTTTCTTCCAAATATACAGGTTTGTTCAAAGTAAATTCTTAAAGAGTAACTCATCTCGATCATTGATGTTAATGCCTCCCCATTGGGTGTTGTGACAATTCGCGGCTCTTCAAAACATTCCCATAGTGATCAGCGGTTGGTGCTCATAACTAGTTCTGTTAGTTTTGTGAATTGTGCCAGATAGAAGAGGGCAGCCTATACCATTTTCACTCAATATCTAGGCTTACCGTGGTAAATTTAGGTAGGATAAAAGAGTTCGTGTTAGTTTCAGCAAAGATGCAGGTGCGGCCCCTTTAAGATGCAGGCGCGGACCCTTCCTTTCTCTGAACACTAAATAACGTAGTCTTCGGGGTCCACCGCCCGCTAGCCACAGATCTTTTGAGCAATAATCCAGGGGCCTGAACCAAAGTTTCCTGAAAAGGGTTTCACCAGCATATCTTCTCGTTTCTACCATTTCGTCGGCTTTCCCCTTGCGAGAAGTTCACAATCCATGCCTTTGTAAGTCATCGCCTGCTTCCGAACTGGTTAGCGCATGACCGCTCAGCTTTTCGATTGCTTTGCTTTCTAGCTTCATACTGCGATCGCTTGGTGATTTGTTTGTCTCCACACAACCTGCCAGGTTCAGTCAGTCCTCGGTGCCTCTTTTACATAATTTAAGGTTGATCTTATTGAACTCCTGGTTCCCCCTGTATTTGAGTTTGGAAGCGGACTTTTCCTTGTTCAGGAGCAAGACTTCCTGACGATCTGAAGGCGCCATTTTCACAGCCCTCCAGTTCTGTTTAGGGAAGCATGGATTGAATTACCGCAACATTTCCTGTATCAGCACCATTGGTTCCTGGGGATCCTGCCTTCTTCATTACTCTCGCCAATTACGCTGATGTCCTCCCGGTTCTTTGCTATTTCTCCGAAGGATCGGGTAAATGCTCCTCTTGCACTTTCGGCACCACGGAAGGCTCCTTGTACTAGAGGTTGACGTATTGGGGTGTCGCGTGTGTGCAAGTCAATCACCCGCGTTGAAGACATCCATAATTAGTCCTACTGGTCAAATAAGGTAGCACATTTTCAAGGTTTTGAAAATTGCCATTCCTTAAGGTATTTAATAAAAATAAAGTTCTGTGAAATATTTTTGCACACTTTTTACGTGAGGAAAAACAAAAGGAATCTAAATTCATCGAACTTAAATCAGTATTTTAGTAAATAGTTAAAGTTTCCTTCGATTACATTTAGTTATGTATGTATATAGTAGGGTATATATGTATAGTGATATCCCGATAATTAGCAAGCTCGGTAAGTTGAAAACCGTTATTATTCAAATAATCTTATTGTAATAAAAGTTGGTCCCCTCGATAACTTGATTTTTTTCGCTTTAACTCCAAAGGTATATGCTATTCGCTTCAGTGGCTCTAACCATTCAAAACACAAAGTAGTGTTGGTACAAGAACATGGTTCAAATTTTTGCATACTAAGTGATACAAATATCACAAAAATATGAGAAATACTATAAACATATTTGTGGATTGCAGTGGGGTATGGCAGATTTTCAAGGAATGTAGCCACAGTTGAGCGGCTATACTTAATCCCGACTCTTGCGTCCCTGTTAGTGCAATCTGGCCAACGTGAGCGACCCATGTGTGAGATGCGGTAACCAAACCGTGTGAAGCCTTGGCTCATGGCTGAAAGAGAGAGCTTTAGTGGAGCCACTCCGGCATGCTCTGTTTAAGGATCCACGAAAGTAAGCAGCATATGTTCACCAGAAGGTGCAGCAGCAAACCAGCGATTGTCTTACAGCAAGAAGCTCGCTATATATGTATATTTATAAGTGGCTTTAAAATTAACATGCCCCGGTATCTGGTTGGGAGCTGGGGTTGAGGCCCGATACGTAAAAAAACACCGAATGAGAAATTTCAACACGCCTCCGGTGAGAGGATTATTCGAACTGTTAATGGGGAAAGTGCCGTTGCCCAGCTTCATGAACTCGGTAGTTTGCGCCGATGGAAAAGAAGGGCGAGTTAACAAAAATACTTTTACGACTGTCTAAATGCATTTACGGGAGCTGCCTTCGAAATAAAAATCGTGCTTGGCGACTTCAATGCCTGGCTGGGTAAGGAAAAGATCTTTGACAACACTTTGCCAGTGCCCGAAACATAGTGAGCTGAAGCACCAGCTCTCAGCATAGAAATATTTACTTCGCCACGAGGTTGTCTCTAGATCGAAAAACGCGAAGCCAAATCGATTATATTGCAACATCAATTCGGATCATTATCTTGTCGTAGACAAGATGCGTATAAACATTTGCACAGCAAATACCGTGCGTCTAAATATCCAAAGAAATCTTGACGTCGGAAGCTGCAATCGCAAGGGACAGTTGCAATCTTCTCCACTAGATTTCATACCTGCTCACAAAGAGCACTTCCCAGCAACCGGAATTTGCGAGCATTGGGAGCACATTTCTCTATATGCCCTTACCGCCGCTCAAGAAGTAATTTTCTTTCAGCGACCCTGAAAAACGAATGGTATGATGAGGAATGCCGCCACGTGGAAAGTAAAGATGCTTCCTACAGAGTCACGCTGACCGACAGGACTTTGCCTACAGGAAACGTGTTACTTACGGAAAGAAAAGAGAGGTCGAAATACGTGAGTGCGAAGAGCTTGAGATGCTAGCTGACAGAAAAAGCACACCTTTGGGTGTGGCGAATTATGAAAGGTTTTAAGACCGGGGAAAATTCTTGCAATAACAAGAACGGTGACCTGTGGACTGATGTCCAAAGCACACTTACATTATGAACGGATATTTCTTCACTCTGCTAAATGGTGTCAGCGAAATCGTCGCCGGAAAAACTGAAAGCTATGAATTCCAAATAGCCGATGATGGCATTAACATGTCATCACCCGACCTCAACGAAATTTTCTGACCGTGGTCGGCCGAATGCATAAGGTTATCAGTAAAAGAATTTGTGTGAAGGACTGAAGCCAGCCAACAACGGCAGATTTAAACTTATCAGTGTGATTTTAGACCTGACAAATCTACCATCGATTAGATGGTCACCATACGCCACATATTGGAAAACAACCGGGAGTAGAGGATCGACGTTCCCCATATCTCTGTCGGCTTTAAAAATCGTCTTTCGACAGAAAGAGCAAAAGTTGTCCGTCAGGAATTGAAGAGAAAGATTTTTCGAAAGATATTTCGACCCTTACGTCTTTGCAATGACAGACGCAGCCGATGTGCGCGAGAACTTGTGACCTATCAGGGCGATCGAGGTTGGGAGAATCACGGTGTTGGTTGAGACATAATATTTAGTATGTATGGACTGGAGAACTTTGGAGAAACTTTTGTGCAAAGTGCTTGGCGGCGGAGGAGAGGTCTCGTTTCATCACCTTTTTCCGAATTCTCGGTTGCCACGGACATCTTCGTAATGTTTTTTTGGTATTTTCCAGGCGTTCCTAAGTGTCTGGCTACCTCATTCTATAGTTCCGTAACTTTTGGAAGTTAGAATTGCTTTCTATTATTGCTAGAAAAGACACTAGGGGAACCGTATCGGTATATCGCTCTTTCGTGAAGCACTTGGATGAATGTTGATATGGATGTCTGAGTGAGGAAGTGGTCCGGCGAAGTCGGCCATGATGATTTTGCTCTACCTTATACGTAGCTCGGCAGAGGCCCTTATGGACGTAATTGTGTTTTTTTTTTTGTAGATGAGGCGCCTTAAATGGGCGGTATGCGATGAGTGGGAACGATCGTGGACCAGGCAGGGATTCGGATTGGTTCTTTTCACACCATCTGTTGGTGTCGTTATCACGGTGGCAGAATGCAAACTCCACTGGTGTTATTCCAAAGCATAAAAAACGATCGCAATGCTTCCTTCATCCGAGGGGCGCTGTGTTGGAGGCAATGCTCAAATCTGTGCTTGAAGAAGTCGATGGACCTATATCGGAAACAATTTAATGTCTTAAAAAAATTTTTATATAACAGATACATAAGCAGATTTGAGTTAGGGCTGAAGGAAAATCCCAAGGCTTTCTGGAACTATATTCGATCTAAACAAGTTGGGTCAAATATTCCAACATGTATGCGCTTTAATGGGAAGAGTTCGCAGTCTCTTACTGATTCTATACATTTTTAACAGAATTCTTTTTAATAATTCCATGAGTTCCCCTCTTTATTCTTCCTTAGACTTTGGGTATCTAATATTATCTGAGTTAGATGTTTATAATAGCTTTATTGCAGACTATGGTGTAGTGGTAGTGCTTTTGGCCCTCTGTTATTTGTTTTATTTTTAAACGATATTGGAAATTGTTCCAAGTACTCCGAGTTTTTTCTCTACGCAGATGAGTCTTTAAAATAATTACTTGTGGTTCTGATACACTTTATCTACAAACAGACCTGGATATTCTTGTACTCTGGAGTCGGGCAAATACATGATCATTGAACATTAATAAATGCTACCATATGGCTATTTCTAGACCTTCGAACACCATCAGTTCAAATTATAGCGTATTACACCAAAAACTCACCTCAGTAAATGATTTTCTGGATTTAGGCGTTGTGCTTGATTCGGGCTTCACTTTTACAAATCATGTTAATTGTGTCATCTCGAAGGCTTATAGCAATTTTGCATTTCTGCCTAGATACGCGAAAGATTTTAAATACCCTTATACCAGGAACATTTTTTTAATGCGTTAGTTCGTTCTAAATTAGAATATGCCTCTATAATTTGGGATCCAATTTATAACCTCATGATAGTAGGATGAAAATGTTTATATATGGTCGGATCCAAACTTAATTTTAATAGTCATGTTAATACTATAGCTAATAAGGCTAGAGGGATATTTGCCTTCATAAAACGATGGTCAAAAGAATTCAAGGACCCATATGTAACAAAGGCTCTTTTTACAACTTTAGTAAGACCTATGCTAGAATACGGTTCGATAGTTTGGAACCCACGTTATCAAGTTCACATTGATCGGCTGGAATCAATTCAAAAACAGTTCTTACTTTTTGCCCTAAGAGACTTTAGATGGGATTCTCGGCTTAATATTCCTCATTATACTGATCGTTTGAAGCTAATAAATCTTCCTACTCGTTCCAGCCGTAGAGAAATGCTAGCCATAATATTCATTACTAAACTACTCACACGGTCTATCGCAAGCACATTTCTTATTGCCGAAGTTAAACTTAACCTCTTTATTTAAAACAGTGTAAAACCAATTATGAATTAAATGAACCTTTCCGATGTTTATGTCATGATTTCAACTGTCTTTCCAGCACTTTTGATATTTCGGACTCACTTTTCACCATAAAATGAGCTGTACTGTCCTTTCTCAATAAATGATTAACGGCGGTATAATATATATTTGATTTAGCTGATGAAGTTTTTTTTTCTGTAGCTGAGCAGTTTTGGATCTCGACGCTTAACAAACTTTTTCCATTTAACAACTCGGCACAAAAAAAATTATTAAAATAAAAAAAAAAATATCCGTACGTTATGCGGACTGTGCCCCTCGTGTCGGTTGGGCGGGAAAAAGGGTAACCGTTGGGCTTATTATTATTAGATTAATGGATATATTGATTGCCCTGTTTTACTTAAACAGATTTGTTTCAATGTTTCTAACAGAGTTTTGTGTTTTCAATTTCCTTTTTATATGCATCCAGTTAAGGAAAATTATTTCACTCTACTAATGATTAGAACCCTCACAGAGTTTAATAGAATTTCAAAAATTGAAAATATTGAGCTTTCATTTTCGAGGGCGATATTTAAATCTAATTTTGAATATATGTATTTATAAAAAAATTTTATTATTTTTTTTGCGTTTCTATTGAAATTCTTCCAATGTCTCTTTCTATTTGGTTTGTAGTTCTTTCGCGTACAAAAGTGGATAAAAATATCCCCTGGCGCGAAAAACCTCGGGGCAATAGGTTTGTCGTGCCTGCCAAAAGTCCCCAGTCCACACGAAAAAAAACCTAAAAAAAATTGTCGATCTTTTCCCTTCTCTTCGCCAACATATTAACAAAATAAACGAACTAAGAGATGGAAGCATACTACTTCTAGTCAAAAACAAGCATTTCGCTGAAAAGTTTATTAGAACTAAAACGCTTCCAGGTATAGGAGAAGTGCCCTCATTACCACCAAACCTAAACGCCGTCAAAGGTACCATCTTTGCTTAATTTCTGATGATGTACCAGAGGAAGAAAGTATTGAAAGCTTTAGTGCATACAATGTTACGTCAGTTTAAACGCAATGCCGAAGGCGTTGAAAAATCATTGGCTTTCTTCTGCTTTCGTTCAACAGGTACTGATTCCCAACAAACATGTGTATGACCTCTGTACGACCATATATTCCTAATCCGATGTGCTGCAAAAGTTGTCAGATCTTAGATCTCACTTCCAGCCTTCCACTGCATGGTTCAGAAAGATTCAAAAGAGTAATGTGCGCTAATTGTCCGCCGACCACCCTTCTTTTTCTAATATCTGTCCAAAATTCTAACAAGCGAAAGAATTTCTAAAAATCAAAATCTTAATCAAATATACCATGCGTGAAGCAATAAAAAAACGTAAAGAAAACCAAACGCTATCACACTGATCGGTCGATACGTATCAACGAGCTAATCGTGAGGATCTCCCAAAAAAATAAATTTTTACTCTTTTTCGTTCTAACGTTTTCAGCCCTGTGCACTTTATCGTAGTGAGCAAGTTACAATAAAAACACTGCGTACTGTGCTTAGTGGGTAAAAAACAAAGGCAATATGAACGAACCACCTGATGCTCTAACGGGCTCAAATAACAATCAACTACAGTCGCAAACAATCGCTCGAACAATACGAACGTCTGTCTGAGAAACGCAAGCATATAGCGAACTCAAAAAGTGTTTAGACACAATAACAAATAAGTGCCAAGTGAACAACGACCAGTGAATAAAAAAAAAAAAAAAAAAACAAGTAACTATATTTACAACATACACAGAGGTCCTTAACTTCTTAAACAGTTTAAAATTTCAATGCAAAATGAATAAACCCCCGGACAATATAACTAACCTACCACCCAATTTGCCATCGCTCAAATTGGATAAAAACAAATTTTCAAACTTCATATCAAATGAACCAATTTATCTACTTACATATGTCTAGAACGAATAGTACAGAACATTTAAATTACGTGTCACCCTTCCTAATACAAAAAGCTATAAATACAACATGCGGTGAAGTCGAATACTGTAAAAAAATTAGAAGCGGCCAGATTTTAATAAAAACAAAAAACGGCACACAAGCTAACAAACTTACGTCTTTAACAGCGCTTTCGAATACACTATTAGTCGAAATAACTCCTCACAAAACCCTTAACTTCTCAAAAGGTGTAATAAGTATATTGCAATGAGCTACGATAAATTCCCAACAGTGAAATCCTTGAAGAACTTAAGCCGCAAAATGTTTGCGACGTCCAAAAAATTCTTAAAAAAGTTGATAATGCCCTTACTGAGACAGGTTTGATCATTTTAACTTTTGCAACAACTACACTACCAACAAAAATAAATATCGGCTACATCAAGACATCAGTTCGTCCATACATCCCTCCACCAATGCGTTGCAAAAATTGCCTTAAATTCAACCACGTCGCCAAATTTTGTAAAAACTCTAAGTCCTGCCCCAATTGTGCAAGCCATTTTCATATTAGTGACGAAAGCAATGAAACATGTAAAAACCCATCAAAGTGTGTCAACTGTGAAGCGACCGGACTGACTTACACAAAGCACTCAGCGCTTGACAAAAAGTGCCCAATATTTCTACGCGAAAAAGAGATTAAAACAATAAAAATCACCGCACAAGTCGACAACAAAACTGCACGAGTAATATACAAAGAACGGTATCCACACAAGAACTCTACATATGCATCAGTCACAAGTCAACACAATTCTAAACCGACAACAATCAATACTCATCTGATCCATCAAAACTCACCACACTTTAATCCGCCGTCTACAGTAGGGTAAACTGGGGCAGATTCGTCTTTGGGGCACATTCGTCAAAACCGTTTTCTGTATGAAGGAAAATTACTAACTTAACAGCTTGCATTGTGATAATGCCTTTGATCAACTACATACATTTCGCTGAAGTTTGGCAGTAGCAGTGTGAATGTGAAAAGAGCAGCACGTGTTTAAAGAGTGTTCAGCAAGCTGATGTAATTTTGACAAGTAAGTGCGTAAAGAGACTATAGAGCTATTTTTAAGTGAACTTCAAAAAAGGTGGTTGCAAAGTTTTTAAAAAATATTTGTTTAATTTAAGATAAGTAAAAGTAGTACTATTTCATTTGTTATAATGAAAAAAAATATTTCGAAGTTAATCAAGTGTTCTCGGGGCACATTTGGCATTTTAGATTGGGGCACATTCAGCACAGAAGGATAAACTGGGGCAGATTCGTCACTTTTTCTTTTTCTGATGTCTAATCATGTTAAATCATTGTGTTTCTCAGATACTTGCCGAAAAAGGTCAAAGAACGGTTTCACAAGTGGCATCTGCTGAACGTGGTAGTTTAGTGACAATTGTTGGAATAGTGAGCGCCAGTGGAAATCATCTTCCCCCAATTTATGTGTTTCCACGGGCACGTAATAATGATAGGTTTCTGGAAGGATCTTTCCCAGGTTCGCAATCTCTTTTGAGCAAAAGTGGGTGGATGATATCGGAGCTGTTCATTGACGTCCTAAAACACATCCAAATAAACACGAATTGTTCGCTAGAACGACCAATACTTGTTATTCTTGACAATCATGCATCCCACTGTAGCCTAGAAACCATAGATTATTCCCGCAGTAATGGCATAGTTCTTCTGTCGCTCCCTCCACATACCTCCCATCGCTTGCAGCCACTTGATATATCCGTTTTTGGACCTTTTAAAACCCTGTGCCGAGCTTCCTTTAACGATTACTTGGTTAATCCTGCAGACAGATAACTATTTATGACGTAGCTAAACTATCTAATGAGCCTTTCCAAAGAGCTTTTTCTTCGCGTAATATTCTGAGCGGGTTTCGAGCATCTGGAATATTTCCGTTCAGTTCCAGCATATTCAGTGATGGTGACTTCGCCATGGAAAATATGTCACAAGAAGGGGTTCCCAGTATAGAGGACAATACAACTTTGCCACAAAGTTCTCACAAAGATAAATGTAATACACCTGAGGCCATACGTCCCATATCCCGTGTATGCGCTAAGAAAAAAACCATCAGATGTGGAATATCGCGTATTTTGACAAGCTCAATAGAAAAGCAACGAGTAGAGGAGTCGCACCGGAATAAATGCGTCCAAATGGCCAAGCGGGTTATTACATAAGTAACGCATAATATGTGATATGTATATATAATTTCTGACTATTCCATTAGATTTTCTAACAAGAAATGTTCTAAAGGAAAGCGGAATCGCGACACCTCAGAGTCATCTGATGAAGAAAACCTTTCATTTGCAGAGTCCGTCGATTCTATTGGTTCCTTCGTCGGAAGTGAAAGTGGTTCAGATATAGAGGCTAGTGCCCTGGAAAAATATAAATTACAGAAGGAAGATAGTCTAGCTGTAGGAGATTATGAGTTGGTAAAATTCTCAAGCAACAGGAAGAAACCTTTGTTCTATATAGGAGAAATCATAGAGGTTTTCAGCCAGTTAACCTTTAACATTCAGTATCTCCGGCGAGCCACAGAATCTCTTTGGGTTTTTGCAAAACCAGATGTACCAGATATATCTGTTGCATTAAGAAGCGAAATTGAAATGAAGTTACCTAATCCAACCCATACAGCTTCTACATCACGATGCCAGACCAAATATTTGTTTGATGTGAATTTCGGGGACTATTATATTAAATAAGTGTTACTTAAAAGCAATGAGTCTTAATGGTACGGTGTAAATTGCAAACTTTTATATTAAATAAATTTACTTAAAAGTAATGAGCGTTTATAGTAGGTATTTTTTTAAGTCTGCCGAAAGTGCCCCTTCAACTGACGAAACTGCCCCTGTTATGGGGCACATTCAGCATAATGGTATTTTTGATAAAACCCCCAAAAACTGTATGTTCCTTTAGATATAAAACGAAACTTTTTACATATTTCATAAACCAATAACCGTTGTTTCAAACAAAATATTAAAGTTCAAAATACATCGACAAAATTCTGAATTATAGAACTTAAAGAAAAACGTGACGCATCTGCCCCAGCTTACCCTACAACTAACAACAAAACCAACTACACCAACAATTACTCCTACTCCCACTCAAATAACCACTGACAGAGAAATCCTCATCAACAAAGAAGATAAAAATACTACCAAAAAATACATCAAAGAGGCTACAAAAACAGATAAGAAAGTTAAACAACAAGAAGCAACCCAACTAACACTACAACTAAGTTATTTATATATTTAAACCTATTAGTTTACACACAAATTACTATAACATCTATTAAGGTTTAAATTTAAGTTAAATTAGAAAATAATTACTATCACCTACATAATATATTGACACATGAAACCTTCACTAAAAATTGTACAATGGAACATACGTGGATATCAAAATAATTACAATGAAATACAGATATTACTAAACGAATCGAAACCACACATAATTGCTTTACAAGAAACACACATACAGGACTTGAGACCAACGCCAATTCCCATTAACTACAACCTCTACGCATCCACAAACCCATGCAACTCATTTGGAGGTTCCGCTATCCTTATACATAAATCTATTCAACATAAACTAGTAAATGACACCTCCAACTCTTTTGATACAGTTAGCATCGAAATCCAGTCATCGCTCAAATTTACAGTAAGTTCCATTTACATCTCACCAAATAAAAACATCCATCACAAAAATTTACACGACATCTTTGATAACTGCCACACACCAATTTTAATCACTGGCGACTTCAATAGCTGGCACTCACACTGGGGATCCCCCAAAAGCAATAAGAGAGGCAACACGATTTTTAAATTTATAAGCAAATCAGGCCTAATTCTTCTGAATGATGGCTCACCAACACACTTCACGACACATCATACATTTACCCATGTTGATTTAACCATTGCTTCTCCCAACATAGCCCTACAAAGTAATTGGCAAGTGGATCCTAGCTTATTCGGCAGCGACCACTACCCAATAACCACAACTCTTTTTAAAAACCAGTCAAATACTACAACCATAAATATACAACGATTCAACCTTAGAAAAGCCAATTGGAACAAATTTAACCTCCTAGTCGATATATTAATCAGGTCCAAACCACATAGCAATAAAATAAATAAAGAAGCAGCCACAATAAATAAAACCACATACCCATACACTGTATACACACACACGATTCTACACAAACAAGAACAGATAAACTAATAATAGCCAACTCCTTTGGGAAACATTGGTCAATGGAAGCCAACGACAGGAACTTTTCACGGTCTTTTAGATACAACAAACACGTCTCCTTAACATCCACCCACAACTTTAACCCTAATAGAAGTGCACTTCAAATTGAAAACGATATAACCCAGATAGAACTCTCAATAGCCTTATCGAAGCTAAAAGGGCACACTCCAGGCATCGATCGAATTTCATACGCTATGATAAAAAACTCTCCGACCTCTCTGAAACACCGCCTACTCCTCCTTTACAACAACATTTTGAACACCCAAATTCCTCAAATATACAAAAATAGCCTCGTCATCCCTATTCATAAACCTAACCAAGACAAATCTTCTATCAAATCCTACCGCCCTATATCCTTAAATCCTGTTTGCGCCAAAATATTGGATAAAATCATAGCTAACCGGCTATGGTGGTTTGTTTCCTGCAACAAACTATTAAATAGCCACCAAACCGGCTTTAGAAAGGGTAAATCAGTGTCTGATTGTCTAGTTTATCTAGACCATCAGATCACTCAGTTCCTTAACTTAAGAAAACATATATCACTCATCTCACTTGACTTTGCCAAAGCGTTTGACAAAATCGGAGTACATACTGTCTTAGACCAGCTTACCATTTGGAAAATTGGACCAAAGATTTATAACTACACCAAAAACTTCATGACAAACAGAAAGATAAAAGTAAAAATAAACTCACAATTCTCCGAAACATACCCACTGCAAAATGGGATCCCACAAGGGTCTCCACTCTCCGTGATCCTATTTCTTACAGCCTACAACAAACTTAGCAACGTAATATCACTACATAAAGAAATAGATTTCCTCGCATACGCAGACGATTTCATTCTCATAAAAAAACTAAATAAACAAAAAAGCCCAGACATAAATCTAAACAACATCCACAATGACATTTTAAACTGGTGCAGATACTCAGGCGCCAACCTCTCAATAGAGAAATGCAAACATTTACACATTTGTAAGAAAAATAACTGTCACCCAATTATTACATGCAACAATATTTCTATAAATAACACCGACAATCTTAAAATATTAGGAATTGAATTAAATAGAAGATATATGTAGATGGGAAACACATATTTCGCATCTCCTTGACTCACTAAACAGACGATTGAACATCATTAAATGCCTCTCAACCCCAAAACTCAACGCCAACACCATTTCTGTAGTGATGGCTGTCAAATCTTTAATCGTGTCAAAACTGTATTATGGACTATATCTCTTCGGGTATGCCCCTAAATCCACTATTAATAAACTAAATTCGGTACTCAATTCCGCAATACGAACTGCTTTGGGCGCTTTCAGAACCACACCAATCCACAATATGACATTTGAAACAGACATTCCACCTTTGACACAAATGAGAGAAATTGCAACAACAAATCTATGTAAAAACCTGTTTTTTAATGACCAATCCCCATTTTCCAAACTATCAACCAAACTAGCTTACTTGAAACAAAAACCGAAAGTTGAATCTGCAATCCATCGCATAATAAAAATAGCTGAAGAATTGAATATTCCCATAAATAATAAACTAAAAACTACTACCCAATGCCCTGAATGGCAATTACCCCTTGATTCCATAGACTTATCACTTCATCAATGGAAAAAAGACAACACCCCTGCAATAGTATTCCCAAAAACACTTTTCAGAAATAACCGAAAACCTTACAAATAAAAAATTTAAACTAATTTTCACCGACGGCTCAAAAACCGACAACACAATAAGCTTCAGCGTTATATATAATAATCAATTATTAACCTGCAAACTCCTCCCTTCCTACAGGACAAATTTCGCTGCTGAGACCATAGCTATCTTCGAAGCAGTACAATTTGCTAACAAAATGCCTGGAAAATTCGCGATTTGTTCCGATTCCCTTGCATCTTTAAAAATGATAAAAAACATAAACAACAAAAATTATTATTCCGACTATATCCGAAATTATTTAATAATACACAAAAATAAAATCAAACTAATATGGATACCTGGGCACACACTTATTAAAGGTAATGAGTTGGCAGATAGGGCCGCAAAAGAAGCACAAAAGCGACCACTAACTATGTCCCTAAACCTCCTATACACAGATATTCAAAACTACATAAAAACTAATTTCAGAAATAAAAAAAATGCTTCATACGAAAATACATCTACCTGGTATCAATGTTTTAACCCAAAAAAATGTACAATCAACGAATCCAAATCTGCACATAGTAACGATATATCCAGAAGGGAAATTACAAAAATAATTAGATTACGACTCGGACATACAAGACTAACGCACGAATACCGAATAAAAAAAGTCGCAAATACCTGCAAGTATTGCAATACCTTAAACCCTAGTATCAAACACATTCTAGACGACTGCAGACATTTTTTAAACCACAGAAAATCACTTAACAATGCCAAACCTACAGACCTACTTTTGAATGACTCCACAGAAAACACTTTCAAACTAATAAAGTACCTTAAATATTGCAATATATTAAACGAAATATAAATAGTACATAATGTATTTGCACACGTGCACACATATTTAACTCGCTGAAGGCCACTGTAGCCATAGCGTTATGTTATTGTATTTATTAGTTTACTAAGAATACAATTGTTAATAAAAAAAAAATAAAAAAACAATCAACTACTAATACAGACGAATAAAAGCAAAACACTAAAAATCAACTCTCCCGGACCAACATTTTTAATAATCACTAGAATAGATGTTAACCAAACCTTAACATATGTCTCTCCATTTCTCTTGAAAAAAAACAATAGACAGCATATGTGAAAGAGAAATTGAATCATGCAAAAAACTACGCAACGGAACATTATTAGTGAAAACAAAAAATTTTCAACAAGCAGAAAAACTCATTAAACTCTCAGCAATTACCCAAAGCATCAATGTTGAAGTGAGCGAACATTCCTCTCTCAATTATAGCAAAGGTGTTGTCTACTCGAATGACCTTCGCGGAATAAGTGAAAATGAAATTTTGAGTGAATTACGTCCGAAAAATGTCACCGAAGTAAAAAAAATAATGAAAAAATCCGATGATATTTTAACTGAAACTGGACTAATAATTCTGACCTTTCCCACCATTACTTTACCTGACCGCACCAATATCGGCTACGAAGCATTAAACATAAGGCCCTACATCCCCCTACCACCCCGGTGTACCAAGTGTTTGGAGTTCGAGCACACAGCGAAATTCTGTAAAAATTCAAAACGTTGCATTAATTGCGGTCTCGCAGCTCACACCAATGTTGAACTCGAAGAAAAATGCAAAACTCAATGCATTTCAACCACCTCACAACCGAGCAACCTAAACGTACCCACACTCTCCAACAAATGCAACACTCCTGGTCATCATCAAATTCAGAGTACATCTAACTCAATCCAATCAACTCCATAGGAAAAAACTCAAACTCCCGTTAGAAACTCCCAAATTCTTCCGAGATCCGCCTCAAACAGGCTAAAAAAACAACTCAAAGCGAAATCTCAGGCACTGAACAATACAAAGGCGAAAATTCACACCACACAAATAAATAACATATACGAATTCATGAGCGATGACTCCTCTTGTAGGGAGTTTAAGTAACTTAAGACAAGTTTAATTTAAGATTTTCTACACGTTACCCTTCAACCAGTTAATCAATTTCATATCCTATCCACGAAATCAACACAAAATGTCTTTAAAGCTTCTTCAATGGAACATACGAGGCTATACCAGTAATTATAACGAACTGCTCATACTAATAAAAGCCCACTCCCCCAAAATGATCGCACTCCAAGAAACTCATTTGCAAACAACTTCAAACATACCAATCCCGATAAACTACATCATTTACGCTACTAATTCCTCCAAGTCGTACGGAGGCAGTGCACTGCTGATACACAATTCTCTGCAACATAGCCCACTGAACATGAGCTACGCAATCGACACAGTCGCTGTCACAATCTCGTCAAAAATCAAATTTACAATACTCTCCCTTTATATTCCGCCATCAAAACCTTTCAACCTTAGGAACATTGAGACTGTGTTTCAAACAGTTAACACACCCTGTATAGCAGCAGGCGACTTTAACAGTTGGCATCACAAATGGGGCTCTCCAGAAAACAATAAAAGAGGAAACATAGTGTCCAAATTCATTGATCAATCACAACTCATTTTGCTTAACGATGGCCCGTCAACTCATCTGAGCATGTTAGTTAGCAACAACATCAACCAAGAGGCCGCTAACGTTCACAAAATAATTTTACAATCAGCAAACCAATCTATTCCTCTGACAAAAACAGCTAGACACAATCACCAAGTTCCATGGTGGAATCCACATCTACAAGAATTACGCAAAACCAAAAACGAACTGTGGCACATTTTTAAACGCAACATCACGCAACATAACTTATTAAATTACAAAAGAGCCAATGCCATTTTCAAACGTGAAGTCCAGATTGAAAAAAGAAAATTAATCAACCAATTTACTTCCGAATTCAACCCTACATCTTCGCCCGCGAGAATTTAGAAAAATATCAAGACATTTTTTGGCCTAAAAACACATTACAGCATTCATACCATAAACGCAATTAATAACAGCGATAGCCAACTTTTCGATAAAACTGCAATGGCAAACGGATTTTGTAAATACTGGTCGAACGCATCCTCAGATGACAAATTCCCAACCTCGTTCTTACAAGCCAAATCTAGAATTTTGCCCATTCCCTCTTTGACTTCAACATCCACAAATAAACAGGCAACAGTAATTAATAGGGGCATTACTTTCACCGAATTTGCAGCAGCACTAAACCAATTAAAAGGAAAAACCCCCGGACACGACAGAATTGCGTACGCCATGATTAAAAATTCTGCCCAAACTGTAAAATTTAGACTTTTAACTCTATACAACAATATTTTCAACAATTTCATCCCTCAGATGTATAAAAGTAGCACAGTAATTCCAATCCTGAAGCCCAACTGTGACAAAACCAATATCGCCTCCTTCAGGCCTATATCACTTAATCCCTGCTGCTCAAAACTATTTGATAAAATTGTGTCCAATCGACTATGGTGGTTTACTACAACGCGCAAACTACTCAATAGTCGACAGATGGGATTCAAAAAAGGTAAGTCCACAACCGACCCCTTACTGTTCCTCGACTACCAAATCACAAATACCCTATCCAAAAAAGGCCACATTTCGATACTTTCGCTCGATTTCGCCAAAGCATTCGACAAGTGGAATGGAGAGCAGGCACTAAAATCATCAATTACGTCATCCATTATATGCAAAATAGGAAAATAATGGTTAGGGTTAATAACCAATTTTCTAAAAGTCTCCCCTTGTACAACGGCATACCCCAAGGGTCTCCGCTATCAGTTATTTTGTTTCTTCTCGCTTTCAATAAACTATGCACCGTTATTGCACTTCACAAGGAAATCAATTTTTGCGCATACGCGGATGATTTCCAGATAATAAAAATACTAAGCAAAGATAAAAACATAACCCTTAACTTTAACAATATTTTCAACGACATTAAGAATTGGTGTAACTACTCCAGAGCAATCTAATCTACCGAAAAGTGCAAACATCTCCATATATGCCGTAAGAAGAATTATACATGTACTATCATAGCCGACAACATAAACCTAAACACCTGCAACAGTCTCAAAATTTTAGGCATACACTTTAACGATAGATATACCTGGTCAACACATGTGGAAAACCTACATTCGTCGCTTTCGAAACGTCTTAATATAATAAAATGTTCAGCTAGCAGCAAATTCAACTCCAACCGTGCAACGCTTATAAGCGCAATCAACGCCTTACTTATGTCCAAGATAGACTACGGTTTTTTTTTTATACGGGTACAGCGCGAAATCCCAAACGCCCAAATTAAAATCTATATATCATTCAGCTATAAGATCTGCTATTGGCGCTTTCCGCACCACTCCGGTGACCAATCTATTTCACGAGGCAAATATCAAACCAATAGAAATTCGTAGAGACCTGACAATGGCAAAATTAACGAAGCACCTTTTACAAAGCAAAAACTCTCCCCTTCTTTTAATTACTAAAAGCATCAATAAAGCCAAAAGAACTCCCAATATACCATCAGCGATGCACAAAATTATCAATATAGCCCAAACCCTAGGTATCCCATACTTACCCATCAATATCGATACAGGAAAATATCCTCCTTGGTCCCTACACACCTCCTCCATAATCACGAACCTCCGTAGATTCAACGAGTCAACCACCGCTCCCGAGACATATCGAAGTAATTTTCTGTGCATAAAAAACCAACTCGGCAGCCACAAATTCCTGTATACCGACGGTTCAAAAACAAACAGCGGCATATCGTTCAGCGTAACCACCTCCACGACAATATTAAGATCTTCCCTCCTTCCCACATACACTTCAGTTTTCACAGCAGAAATAATTGCGATAGCGGAAGCCCTGAACATAGCAAAAGCAAGACGAGGATTCTTTGCCATTTGCAGCGACTCCCTTTCAGCTATTGATGCCATATCCAACACAATTAACAATAATTATTATGTAAACATCATTAGGAATACCCTCGTAGAATTCTACCCGAGACTCACCCTCATTTGGATACCTGGACACGTACAAATACCTGAAAAAGAATTTACGGACCAAGCCGCAAAAGAAGCTACTTCCCTTCCCTTAACAGTTACCCCAAATTACAATCACGACAATATTAAAAATTTTGCAAAAACACATTTCACCAATACACACAGATCACTTTCGCCCTTTACATCAATATGGTACAAAACCATAAGAGCAGAACATCCATGTATCCAAACCTACCTCAATTTTAATCACAAAGATGACCTACATAGACTAGAACTAATAAAATTCATTCGTCTCAGATTGGGGCATACTAAACTAACCCACCAGCACTTGCTCGACAAAAACCTCCCCCAAACCTGCTCCTATTGTAATCGCAACACCTTAATCAATGTCGACTATATCCTAAAAGATTGCATGAAATTTCAAAATTTCCGTGCAAATATATTTACCTGAATCCCGCAGTCACTTCTGTCAAACCCCAACCCCATAAATATATTAACAATAACCCACTTCCTGAACTCATCCGGACTTTATTTTAAAATTTAGAAAAGCTCCACTCCAATATGTTATATTCTAAAAGTATAAAATCCCAATTATAAATGAAAAAAAAATAGATAAATACCAATGTATGTAGTGTATACTTAACTTTAAGTCAATTGTCAGCTGATGGCCTGCGTTGCTATTGCTATTTTCGTTAGCATATACATATGTAATTTTAATTATAAGTCAACGGTATAAATAAAATAAAATAGTCTCACAACTAACACACCGGTCATCTTTAATAATCTTAGTGGTACTTAGATCACTAACAATATAAACGACTCAACTCCGCAAATCTTACCTTCTTATTCGACAACTTCAATCGTCTCTTCACCATTCTCTATCGTTTCATCTTTAATCCAAGAACTCAACAACAATGCTCCCATAGACCCTCTCGTGGGAACCGATCGCGCAATTGTTGAGCCTCATCAACAGAAAATAAGAGAATAAATAGCCAAGGGCTATACTCCAACTGTGAGTACTCAGCTATGTTGATTACTTATTATAGTTGAATGTATAGTCCTTGAACTTTCTCCTATTGCTCTTTTTCCTTCTGTTTAAAATCTATTATAATGAGATTACATTATTACAATGGAACATGAACAGCTACATAAATAGCTGCAACTACCTTCCACTTCTAATTAGCTCGTATTCACCACCTGTAATTCTCTTAGAAGAAAATCACTTAGCATATGAATATATTTCACAATCTGCCACACAACAACACGAACAAACAGGGCGTTGCCATACTTAGTTATTTATTTATTTTGTTACAGTCTTGCGACCTAAAAAAGCTCAGGTGCATATCTACGTAGGTTTATAAAGTATTACAAAGTATACTATTTATATGTTAGAAGTCACTTAAAATTATATATCTACACTATCTAGACTAATTATTTGCGACGCCTAGTGCATCGGACGAAAATACCTGGTTTCCGCTCCTCATAGTCTGGAAGCCTACCATTCTTTATATTTAATACAAAACTCATAGCCCTTGTTAAAATCATAAACTGTGTCTTTTTTAAATTCAATCTAAGTTTATTTAAGTACAACCATTTAAATATATATGAAATCTAGATCTGTTTCCATCTTATTGATCGCATTATGTAAATGTCTGTCACTTATCGTTAAAAGCGTATCATCAGCGAACAATTTTATCTTATAATGCTTGAGTGCCATATTTATATCATTTACATACATATTAAACAGTATTAGAGCTAACACTTTGGGGCAAATCAATATTGACCTTATTTGACGAAGTTAATTAGAACTTCTGTTAATTCTTCTTTTCCTCCTCCATTATTGACTCCTTTTTCTAGTATTTCCACATTAATCTACTTTCACCTCTATTAAGCTCAATTTTCTGTTCCAGGTATTGCATCTTTTTCGTTTTTATCAATTCTTATACTCTTTCTACAAGTTTATATACTACCACATATCCTGTAATGAAAGCTTTTCTATACTATGTAAATATTTCTTTATTAGTTACAACTAGCTGCCGATCATTCCATTTGCTTCTAACTCTAATGAAGGTTTATTTCCGGAATATTAATTGATTCATAACTGACATTAAGCAACAATTGAAGTGATGAAGCATTCCGTCAATATCAAAACTATTCCAGTTCGTGAAGTTGCAATGTCTCAGAAGATTGATCAGGTTATCAGGGCTATATCTTTCCCACGATGTAATCTCTGACATCTTTCTCAATGAGGGTAGATTATCTCTACTAACTCTGGAGGTAATAGTTTTTCTCACATCACTTCCTTGCTATTAGAGTACAACAAGTCGATGAGTATCGGAACGCTCCGTAACCCGCTTTTTAAAATGAATCAAATGCTAAGTACGTCTTTGGTGCAACCTTGCGTCAAAAACATATGGTATTAAATGAAATAAAATTTTGTGGAAAAATGGAGGTAACACAAAATTATTTATCCATTTTGTTGGCAAGTGCTGAGGAATTATCTCAGGCTCAATCCTCCAGAAATATAAATTTTTTAAAGAAACTAATTAAAATGAAAAAAAGAAGAGACAGCTTTTATTAAGGACAATAAAAAACCCGAGAAAAAAAGTGGTCAAAAATAAACATTTTGAGAAATGCATTGAACTAATGGATGATGAAACTTTTTATTCACATTTCCGTATGGAAAGAAGCACCTTTAATGTAAGTACAAAGGTTTATTAATTGCATAAATCTGATTACCAAATTCTCTAAGATTTTAGAAGCTGATGGCCATGATGAAACCCCATTGGACTAAGGCACCAACGGGTCGTGTAGCAATTCCCTTGAAAAAGCATTGCATATTACAATTTGGAAGCTTGCCAACAACAACTCATTCCGGCAAATTAGTGATAGATTTTGTGTAGGAACAGGCGCCACTTATAGAATTTTTATGAAAACGCTTAAAGTTATATGTCTTTTAAAAGCGACAGTGATAAAATTCCCTACCACTTCTGAACAATATGATTTTTATTCAGAGTCAAATTTATTATAAAAAATAATAAAAGAAAACATAAATTATTTCGACTTTTATTTCAGTTAACATAGACGAAATATAAAAAACCAAAAACTAATTCGACTTCAAGTCTTTGGAAACTTTTTGAATCACATTTCTTACTATAACTAGGTATATGAAAATATTATAGAAAACGAATATTTGTACGTTTGTTGAGATCGCGGTTTTCTGAAATAATAATAAGGCACATAGTTATTATACATTTGTTGGGATCACTCCGCAGCATTCTTCTCAACGATTTTCTTAAATAAGCCACACAGTTCCTTTAATTCTTTAACTATTTCTTTTTCAACTTCCAGTTTCTCGCTTTCAATTTTGAGCATTTTGTTCAAAATTTCGTCTTCCTTTTCAGAATCTTTTTGTAAAAATTCAAGAACGTCATTCCTTTTTCTTTTCATAGATGTTGTGGGTGTAGTTTCAGTTTTCTCTCTTGAATCTTGGGTCGGATTATCTAGTAGCATATCAGTTATAAACTCCAAAGAATATTCAAGCATTTCTTGTGGTACATCACTGCTACTACGGCTCCCAAACACTTCGTCAATTTCATCAAAAAACTCCCAATTCGTGGCTGCTTCGCCGGATGTATTGTTTCTTTTTTTTATCCTTTTATAAGTCCCCATAATATTTAGGAAGCATCTAGTAATATCTTCTCTCGAAAACGGGAAGGAACTATCCACACCTTTTATTTCCCTTAATATTGTTTCCCAAATTGTGTTTCGCTTCTTCTTTTTGACCGTAAAATCTGGTTCATGTCGAAGTCTTGTGGTAATTAATAATTTTTTGCGTTCATGGATCCACTTTTTGTCTCTGCAATAAAAAATGTTTAATGATTTACATGAAATCTATCAATTATAAAGAAAATTATTAAAAAAAAACAAACAGAAACTTTCTCAGCCATTGCAACTAAAATTTTGCATACGAAATAAAAATGAGGCGCGATTTTGACAGCTGATGCTCATAAAAATGAGTTACCAAACAATTAGGAACATTCGACGTTGCCAGAAAGTTGAAATATGCGTTTACGAAGTGTATGCATTGTAAATATGCATTGCAACTTGCATTTAGGAAGTCGGCCATTGTCTCCATACGGACTTGAAACTTTGCATCACTTGTGCTTGGTGAGTGGTAAACCCCACCCAATTGCCATCTAGTTACGTAGTTTTCAGCTGTATGATGGTACACCATACAGTTATAGCCTTGTTTAATTTAATTATAGTTACGAGTTTGTCTCGTAAGATTATGAATGCTGTGAGAATCCCACCTTACTAATTGATATGTTGGAAAATTAATTTGTGAATCATTTATTTCTTCAGTTACATATGTTTCTAAGTTCAGGACTATATCAGGATTAACAGTTTCGATTAGCTTTTCGAGTTCGATTTTATTAGCTAATAAACTATTTATTTGGAGATACGAGCATTTTAATGAGTTGTGACAATTTTCATTTGTCTTGGATTGCTACCATCTTACTCGTTGAATCTCTGTTTTTCAAATTTCAACTTTCTTATTGTATATAGACTGAACAGTCATGCCTAAACACGCTATGATCCACGCTTATGTATAACCCTAATTCTTTGTTTGCGCCACAGCAGTTACCGCGGATTAGCTTGGAACTAACCTCGGTGGAATTATCTAATTTATGCTCACCCATAATAAAAGAAATATATCAAAAAATTCTGCTCATTAAATCCAATCATTCCATTGTATAAATAGAAATTAATCTTATACAAAAAAGTAATACATATAATTTCCATATACATTCCGTCAAACCAACATTTCTTGTCAACTTATATAACTTAGATTCTAAACCAACTGGCAACCATAACACGTGAAGCCCAATTTGGTGTTCCTGCTCAAGAATTCACTGGGGAAGGCTATTTGAAGACGTAATCCTAGGCTCCAATCTGATTTCTTTTAACAATGGCTCGCCAACACAGTTTACCCCCCACAAGACCTTTTCCAACATCGATATCATCCTATGTAAAGCGTCTATCTCAACAAGGTGAATATGGAACGCACTGGACAATCTATATAGCAGTGATCACTAACTCATCACTATAAGCTAAACGCATTTACAAGACCGGCCTCGCTGACTAGGAAAAATTTTAAAATCTCTGCGAAAACAACTGTTCACGGAATGGATGGATGGAATCCGCTATACTCATAAGGATCAGCCGTTCTGCAGCCAATGATTCAAACCCTCTCACGGTCTTTGGTGGAATAGAGACCTTGCGGTTCTCCGGACAAGAAAACAAAATGCGTGGTACGAATTTAAACGTTCGCGATTGATGTCCAACTTGACTTGGCATCGAATTGTCTACTAGTTCTTTAACCAATCCACTAGATATAGCTTTCGTAAATACATTTTCAACGTCTAGTTCCGATAACAGCTTCAGCTCGCATTTCCAGGAATTCAAAATTCCACTTCCACTTTCTTTTCTGAATTCAATACTACTACTCAATACTTTCAACAAACTACTATGGTCTTCTTCTTCCAGTATATGGCGCCAAGAGATCTATGAACATGATCTTTGCACTGTGCCACCATGCCATACGTAGGAGTCTTAGAACCTTCCCAATATCACTGACAAATGTCATCCTCGCTGAATCGGGCCTGCCCAGCATCTCTAGTAGAATCATCGATTTTACTCATCAAGTACTTGGCAAATATCTAGAAAACAAAAATCAATTTGTGGCCACCTCTTTAAAAACGCTGAAAGTAGGAAAATACGGCCCAGAATATATTCTGTCATCACAAAATGTGTAATTTTTGCTAAAGAAAACTCAATACCACTCGACAGCAGAACGTATATTTTTCTGACAAATTTTTAATCATGTCCAATAAATACATTAAATGACGCTTATCGGGCGGCTTTTGCTGAACTTGAGGCAACCTGTAAGTCCGATGGCTGGAGATTTTGTCTACACGAATGGTCCCAAGTCAACCGACTCCATATCTTTCGCCGTGACTAGTAAAAGCGATGTAATTTCAAAATGGCTTTTAAATCCAACATCCTCTACATAGGGGTGATTTCTTAAGAGCTATCTGAAATTTTTAATAAAAAAAAGACACATTAAATTCAGAAAAATGCTAGAAACCTTTATTTGAGTCGATATTATAATATATAATCTATTGCTTGAATATTATTTCATGCAAATGTTGCCCGCGGCTGCGTCTCAAATGCTCCATCCGATTTTGTCGTACCCTTCCCAGCGTTTGGGCTAGTATCTCACTAACGCATGTTTCAATGATGAATTCCAGTCCGCCAATCGAAGCAGGTTAAATCGCACGATCTATGCGGTCAATTAACAGACCCCAAACTTGAAATAAATCGTTCACCTCTCGATAGGTCCATTTGTGTTGCATGTGTCACCGTCTTGTTGAAGCCATGCAAGTCAAGCTCTTCCATTGTGAGCAAACAAAAAAGTTGGTTATCACCGCACGGTAGCGCTCACCATTCACAGTAACGTTGTGATTCGCATCATCTTCGAAGAAATTCGGCTCAATGATGCGGCCAGCCCATATTGTACACCAAACAGTGACTTTTGCTGGATGCATTGGTAGCTCTTGCAATGCTTCCAAAAATGACAGTTTTGCTTGTTCACGTATCCCTTCAATCAGAAATGAGCTTTGTCGCTGAACACAATTTTTCGATAAAAAATTGGATTTTCGACCAAATTTTCAAGAACCCATTCACCAAAAATGTTGCGTTGTGGTAGGTCATTCGGATCAGCTATATATTGAAAGGCGTCACACCTAAATTCATCTGCAAAATTTTCTACTTAGGGGAGTAACAGATACCCAATTGCTGCGAACGGAATCGATAATTCACGTTCATCACTAACACTGGCCGATACAGCTGGGATATTTTCCTCAGTTTGCACACTTCGTAAGCGTGTTGTGGTTTAATGCCCAACAATGTAAATGGAAGAATAGCACGGTAAACATCTTTAACAGAGCACGCATTTTGATAATAAAGTTGAAAAATTTACAAGCGTTGTTAGTTTGTAAGACGATTCGTGGTTAAATTATTGGCCAAACTGAAATAGTTTGACAGAGAAACAAGACATGAAACGTGCACAAGCTGTCAACAAAAATAATCTGAACAGTTTTGTAAGGAGCATTAGGAAACAAAAATACACTTACGAATAGACTAGATCTACCCACCACTACACCGAATTCAACACCAAGCGAACACAGACTATTTGCCCATCAAAGTTAAATTCAGGCCATACCATCCTTACACACGCACATCTGCTAATTGCTAGTGCTCCATCTTCTTGTCCTCTTTTTGGAAATACGGCATCAATACGACGTATTATTTAGCTTTGTCCTTCATTGAGCAACTCAACCATCACAAATAACATTGATCTAAAGCAAGCGTGAAGGATACCATCTTGCTGCAGTCACTGGGTAGATTTTAAGGCAATTTATCAGTCAACTAAACTTATTACTAAAAAGGCGAGTGATGGCCTCGTAGCCAATGCAGCGGTTTTCATATATTTGTACAGTAAATTGTTGAAAGGAGTTTCGAAAGGACCTCTTGTAGACATATCCAAATCTGGTTATCTTGAGTAAGTTGACCACGAAGCGACGCTACCATGAAGCGATTCCGAAGAATATGCGGAGCTCCGTGATGTTTGGTATTACATCCATCTGTTACTGTAGTTCTTTTTTGCTGAGTAGGAGTGGATTCCCTGAGTGCTGGCAGTGTAACCCAGATAATGTATCCTCTGTGGCACGAAGCTGTATTTTTCGAAATTCACCTGAATTTTGTGTCTTTGAAGTCGACCAAAGCCTTCGCGAAGGTTGGCCGAATCCAGATAAGTATTGTATCGAGGACGTAGTGGAATGTGGCTGAAGCAGAATATAAGTCAAAGAGCATCACCTCCCAATGGAAAAGCTTCATTCCTGTTACAGTGAGGGTGGTCGGCAGTCGTGACTTTACGGCATATGGTTTTTGCTAAACATTGCTCTTTAAGTCTATAGTGGAAATATATTTTGCCTCTCTGAGTTGGTCAAATATCGCCTCAATCTTTGGCAGTGGGGCTTCGTCTGGCTCGCTGACGGCTTTGAGTTGACGGTAGCCGATGCATATCCTCCAACTCTCTTGGTTTTCCCCACTAATACACTTTTGGACGGTTCTATTCATTTGGCGAAAAACAGTTCGTACAAATCGGGTTTCCAGCCACTCAGTTAAAGTTTCCCATTATACATAAGGCCTAGAAAGAATGAAAATAATGAGGAATAGGGGAAAAGAAGACGAAAAAAGGTGGGGATAGGGCTTAATTTCTCCTCGATAAATCTTTCCGATGGACAGAAAGTGAACATTTCGCATTCTAAATATATCTAGCCCAGTTGCAAAAAGTGATCATCGGATCATCGATGACGCCTGTGGTGGCCATGTGTTGGCTCCACGACTTGTATCCACCCTGTCCATTCGTTTCACTGGGTACACTAGGGTCTACCAATGATCCGCAATCAGCCCATTCGTCAGCCAGTTCGTTACCTCGAACACCGTTGTTACCCGGTACTTACATAAGTGCAAAATTATTCTATTGTCCTACAAAGCTCAGCTCAACTTAGCCTCTTGGGCAAATATTGAAAAGGAACGAAGTGTCTCCAAAGCCTATACAGCAGTATGGCTGTCACTGCAGACTCTAATTTATTGTCCCATGCACTTTTCGCCAATTATCCAGTCCGATGCAAGAAAGCAACTGAAATCACCATCCGTGTTTATTTTATTTCTTGGAGCCGTATATGCAAAAAGTTTTCACCGAGCCTCTCCAGAGAATACCTGTATCTCTCCATTGCTCTTTTGTAGGAAAGCTTACTATCAATTTGCCATTTACAAAAAAAAAAAGGGTATTGCTCTGACAACCTTTGAAACGACTTTCTGAGTTCGGAGTTCTTATCGCCGTGCCACAATCCAAAAGAATGTAGCCGACAAATTTAGGGGAGGCAATCCAATGAAGCATCCTGAACCGCTCCAGATATCGTGGTTATGACGCCCGTATTGTCTTTATACACACGCATCTCTGCAGCCGGTTTAACGCCCGTGGATTTAACCATTCTAGGCCAATAAACTACAACCCAATACGGGATGATGGGTCATATCAGGGCTGTGTATACCCAAAGTACCACAGCTGATTTCAACCCCCAGGTCTTAATAAAGGTACTACGACACTTTCCAAAAATATGCAATGGTCGATTTACCCTTCACGCAATTTTTCTATCTTGCTAGGTTCGACAGGGTCTTCGTAGTGCACCGTGTATATTTCCACAGACCTCCCGAGAGTTCTTCTTAACTCTAATGCACAAACATCGTTCGCGTAAGCTTAGAATGTGAACGAAGTCTTGCACTTCCGTCAATTTCTCTCCAAAACATCGGAGGTCATAACCAAACGCCAGAGAAACTCTTGCTGCTTTCCCCTAATGAGCATCTTGGTCGGGTCTGTCAATCGAGATGATCTGCAGAAACTGATTGAATCGATGTTCAAAAGCAGTTGCCTCTTCCAATACCTTGATGTGTGCTTCCATGCCTTTATAAGCAAGATCAGATCAATTACTTGCTGTCTTCTGGTGGTGACAAATGTAGGTATATTACCAGTATTAACAACCAGGAGGGCAGAATAAAGTCTGATATAATATTACCGTAGCACGAAGTGCAACCCCACAGAATGTTCTTTGAGTTTGTGCTACTGCCCACTAATAGGTCTCGACCATTTGACTCAGCGTCTTGCACGATGTCCATAATCTTCCTCAAAGAAGAGGGAAATATGGAGTCGTGTGAGAGATAGGTCGATATATAGCAACATATTTTTATCGCAACGACCTGCTAAGATCAAAATTATCTCAGTATCGATCATTTGACTGATCAGCTAACTATATTACATCCCGGCAAATCTGCTCTTCAAAATTAATATATAGCAACTACTACCTACCCATAATCATCTCGATTGACAGACCTGCTGACCTTGACTTCACAGACCACCGGTCAGGTTTGCGGAGTTCTCTGAGAATGCCTTCAGATCTCTTCTTACTCCCACCGATGTTCGCAAAATCGAAAAGAAGTTTTGCAAGATGCTTGCGTCTGATGCGGCTCGCTTCATCAATGCAGGGAGGATCGCCGAGATTCGTTCCAATTTACCGGCTGAATCGGTTGCTCTAGCAAATGAGCGTGACCGCCTTCACCACTCCGATTCGCGGCTCTAATATAAGGGATTTGAACGAGACTGTTCGGAGGTTGGTAGATCAGAATAAGAGGAACAAGTGGGAGGAGCAGCTGAAGTCCTGTAACCTAGTCGCAGGTGTCGGCAAGCTCTGGTCTACCATGAGGACCTTGTCCAACCCGACGAGGCGCGACGACAGAGTGGAAATTTCATTATGAGATCGTGCCTCGTCGGACCCGAAGAGATGCGCGAGTTATTTGAGCCGTCAATTCATGTTGAATCCTTCGAGGGATAGGGCCAAACGCAAGGTGACCAAAAAGCTGCGCAAACAGTCAAACACTAGCGCGCCTCTTGCTTTCACTTATGGCGTGGTGAACGGGGCCATCGGGAAGGCGAAATCCTCGAAGGCCATTGGACCCGACGGGCTAAGCGTGCTGATGCTAAAAAATTTAGGAACCGCGGGAGTTTGGTATTTTATAGAGACCTTCAATCTATCCATAGCCATAGCCACAGTGGATGAAGCTGCAGACCCGCGCACGATTACGCGATGCTTGCTGATGTCGCCTGAGGAGCAGCTCCATCAAGAGGTCATTGTGCTCCGCGCTAAGCAGCACATCCTCATGCTCAGCAAGCAGTTCCTTGCTGGGTCTCACCGCTCCGGGCACCCAAACAGGCATCTGCATGCAGTTGAGCCACCTCCCAGGCACATCAGAAGGCATCTCCCAGAACTGAAGGCCGAGATCCAGCGGTATATAATGCAACATCTACAAAGAGACAGTCATGACCACCATCGATTCTCGCCAGGCAAATGCCGTAATAGGAGCCCAACCACCACCAATTGCAGATGAGGAGTCCCTGCTGCCTCGCGAGTTCCGCGTCACTCTGGCCCAGTTGAGATCTGAATATTGTAGTAAACTCAACTTTTACCTATCCAGAATTAACACTGGCATACCCACACGGCATGTGGAGATTCCCTGCACGACACCTATCACCTATTCACGTGCCCTCTCAAAACCATTTATATAACCCCCCTCTCCCTCTGGTAACCCTGTCGAAACAGCACGTTTCCTAGGCCTCCCCCTAGAAGATTTTGACGACAACGACCATGGGGGAATTCGCTCTTCACAGGGCGTGACTACCCGCTACAACAACAATAAACAACATCAACCTGCGAGTGCTTCCGTTTTTAGGACGCATTTGCATTTTTCGTAGGATGGAAATTTCGCTACCATTGTGATCAGCCATTCTCGTGAGAGCACTAGATCTTAATTATACAGTCCCCCACGCGCATTCTTTCGAAGTGTGGTAAATCTTAAAGCCTCCCAAATATACTTCCATAGATATCTACCGATAGATTGTCTCTGTACTTTAGACAGCGATTCATTCTCATTTTCGGGAAGTATCTTATCATAGCATTTGCAGCCATTCTTGCGAATGAGCCAGAAGTGAATAGTTGAGTATCATCCGACGTTCGGGATCATACAGTGACATCCTTTGATGGAGGACGCTGAAATGCAGGCAGCCACAGACCCCGATCAACATCATAAGGACGCACCAGAACATATGACTCTACGCCTGATTTGTGAAGTGTGCCCGTTGCCGTTAAAAGCGTGGAGACAGAAGGCGTATGTTCGACTTGAAAGAGAAGAAGGACTTTCTTCAGCTTGCTTGTATGCCAGTTCGTTCTCCCCTGCATCCAAGAATAGGGTCTACATTGCCAATGTGCCACCATCCACCAGTATTTATTTATTTATTTACAACAATTTACACAGTAATAAATTACAGCATAAACTTAAAAATGACACTAGCTGCGAGGCTTTCAGTCATCGTTTTTATATAAAGTTTTGTTGTATGTCTATCCAAAGAAGCATTTGTTCGTTAAATTTAATGGTACAAGAGAATAATTTTAACCACCTATTTTTTATTTTTTTTACGACGGTTGGCGACATTTATGTTTTTAATTTTGCACGAATATTGATTATTGCTTCCTTTTAAGTGAAGAGGGCGCTAATAGCTAAAAATACACCCACCACGTGTTGAGAAAATTTAAAGTAAAAATCCGTTGCCGCGCGTTTTTGTGCAAGCTAGAATTAAAAATTCATAATAAATTCAATAACGCAATTTATGGTTTGATTTTTGTGCAAATTTAATTCTTGTGGTGTGTTTGATACACAGTGTTTGCTTTCTCGCGTAAATTTCGATTATTTTACGAATATTTTTTATAATCAGTAGTACGTAAGTATTCCTAGAATTTGCTTTTTTATACGGTCACTATGAGTGGGACTTTCTTTGGTATTTACAATATTTTAGGCAATTATTTCAATAATGCAACGATCATTGACGCAAAGGGAAATTGAAGAATGTTTGTATGAAGATTTACCTTCAGGAGCTGAAAGTGAAGCGAGTTCCGATGAGGATGAAAATCTAGACACGCCTGAGGTGCCAGTGTCAGAATCGATATTGGATGTGTGTGGGGCAGATGTACAGAATATCCATGAAGAGCTATTCGACGACGAGGATGACATACCATTATCAAACTTTGTAAGTCAGAAAAATATTGTTAGCTCTGGGACCTTGCAGCCTCCTAAATTGAAAAGGACTTTCTCTATGGATATACCTGGCGAGTTTGTTGAGAGTGTGGGCTTAGCTGATCATATAATCAGCTTGGAAGATGTAACACCACTCCGATTGTTTCGCATGTTTTGGACAGAGGACTTGGTTGAGGTCATAAGCTTTCAAACTAACCTATATGCAACACAAGAAGGTAAACCTTTTTCTCCTACCAGTCCTTCTGAAATACAAACTTTCTTGGCCATAAATATGGTGATGGGTATAAAAAAGCTGCCGAGTTACAAAGATTACTGGTCTTCTGCTCCTGATTTACGTGACTCCTACATTTCCTCTTGTATGCCCCTAAATCGCTTCAGCTGGCTTCTTGGATGCTTGCATCTGAATGACAATAATCTCATGCCTGCAAGAACGCATCCAGACTATGATAAGTTATATAAAGTCCGTCCTATGCTTGAAATTCTTCGCCGCAACTTCATAAATAATTATAAACCTTCCGAATGTGTCGCGATCGATGAAAGCATGATAAAATTCAAAGGTCGCTGTTCTCTGAAGCAGTACATGCCGAAAAAACCTATCAAGCGGGGTTACAAGGTTTGGATGAAATGTGCTCAGTCGGGATACTGTTTGGATTTTGATATATATGTAGGTAAAAAAGGTACTTCTGTGGAGACAGATCTAGGTGCCAAGGTTGTTAAAAACAAGTTACTCGCAGGGAACATGATGGAAGTACAGTTAGGTTCGATTGCCCTCTGGCTGTAAAGAAATACAACAGCAATATGAACTTCGTTGATAAATCCGATCAATTAAAAGCGTGTTACTCCATCGACCGAATATCCCAAAAGTGGTGGCACCGGATTTTTTTTCATTTCTTGGATTGCTGCGTTATCAATAGCTATATAGCTTACAAAGAGCTTCTGACTACCAGACCTAATTTGGATAAGTTGACATTGAAGGACTTTCGCCGTTCAATTTATCAGGGGCTGTTAGCACCTTGCTACGTAAACAAGCCAGCTCCAGGAAGTTCCGCAATCAGCAATGGATCAAGCCCAAGATCTCCAGTACCAGTTGCTATAAAACGGTATAAGCCTAGCGTGCCTGCTGAAATCCGCCACTTTGCCTCCGAAAAGGAAAGACATGTTTTTCAGATTTTCACTAGAAATAATTATTTGTAAATTTAGTACCAAATTTTGTATTGTCTTTTTTCTAAAAATAAATAAAATAGTGAAGTAATTGAGTGCATTAGTTTTAATAAATTTTTGTACCCTTCAGTCATGGTGGTTACTGGTGGTGACCACCTTGTTTCTCAAAAACCTATCGGTAAATCATTTTTTTTGCATTCGTGTGTTACTTGTATTCCATATTCACCAATTAACAACAAAAAATAAATTTTTTATGTCGCAGTAAAGAGCGTGACGAAAAGAGTTAAACCACGATATCTTAAACTACGCTAAATTAGATTAAGGATATTGTTATTTTTAAGGAAATTGTAAATATACATAATGTTGTCGTGGCTGGGTGTCGATAGTGCCTCCATTGGGGAATTGCTGCCGGAGCTCTCAGAGTGCATTGTGTTCGGATGTTGAGAAATTAGGTGTTTAACTGTGTTTGGGCCGTTGCATAAAGGGCAGCAAGGTGGGGCGCTCCTAGTTAGAAGGTGAGAGTGGCTAAATATAGTGTGGCCGAGTCTTAGACGTATGTACGGCTTCAGGATGTTGCTTGCCAGGTTTGCGAGACAGGTTGGCGTCATTCTCCTTGGGTTAATTCCAATATAATGATGGTTTTCCGATATCCAGTCTATGAGTTCCAGATTTTTTCTTTTTATTTTAATATATCTGTACAAATCGCTCTTACTTATGAAGTCAATCATTAGAGTAGGGGATCTTTTAACTTCTTTTGCGACAGTATCAGCGCGTTCATTTCCTGAGATCCCCACATGCCCTGGGATCCACATAAGCTTAATTTTATTTCGAGCCGCAATGAGGGAGTTTCTGATTGATGAGATTATCTTATGGGTATTTGCAGGTGATTGAATTGCCGCAATGCATGATTTGCTGTCACTACAAATCAAATATTTTCCTCTATTTTTTTTTGGCATGCTCAACAGCTAGTTCGATAGCCAAGGCTAAGTAGCCATTGGCAAATTAAGTTTCTATCTTTATTGACAACGGCCAACGAGGTGTGGTCTGATGTCTTAGATCCATCCGTAAAAATAAAACGCCATTCCGATGCACTATAGTGGTCGCGAATACAAGCAAACTTTGCTTGGTAGACTGCGTTAGGTGTACTTTGTTTAGGCAAGTTTAGTAAGGCATTCTCAAAAGATGCTGGACTAATGAACCAAGGAGGAAATGTATCAACGCTCTTTTTGCCGCCGTAAAAAGATATGAAATTGTCCCTGGCATATTCAAGAAATCTGGATAATGCCGAAGGTATTCTTAGTGGTTTCTTCAGTGAATTTTTGCTTATGAAGGTCTTTGTTAATGCCATATTTGTGCCGTCTAGTTTTTTCGCAAGAATGCGATATGTTGCATCAGCCACTCTACTGAAGATGCTCGGTAAGCCAGATTCAGCAAGTAAAAACTTCGTTGGTGAAGTAGGAAATGCTCTGAGGCTCCGACGGATTGCTGTATGATAAGGCACAGAGATTTTACGCATTAGGGATGTTGCACAGCGTCCGTAGATAGGTAAGGCGTAATCAATTTTGGATAGCATTAGTGCTCTGACAACATTGATTAGAATAGTAGGGTGTATATAGCTATGTTTACAAGTGAGATACTTAATAATATTTAGTCTATGTACAAGCGAATTTCTTATATAACTGCAATGATCTTTAAATAGATACTTAGAATCTACGATTAATCCTAGGATCCTCAACTTTTCTTTTGGCATAATGATGCAGTTGTCAACATTTAATGAAATGTTGCATGATATCTTTTTGCGACAGATATGAAGAAGATTTGTTTTTTCTAAAGAAATGTGTACGCCAGAATTTGACGACCAAGATGAAATATTGGAGAGAATGTCAATGAAGATGTTTTGGACAGCAGCCGTGTCGTTTACCTTTGAGTACACCAGTACATCATCTGCGTAAATTTGATGTTCAATGTTTTTATAATTAGAAACAAGTTGGCTTAGCTCATCGAAGGCGATAATAAAGAGTAAAGCTGAAAGAGGTGAGCCCTGTGGAGTACCATTTGAGAGCTTGTGGGTTACTGAGTGAAATCCATTAACAGTGACTGAAAGTCTCCTATTTGTCAGGAAAGATTTTATAAAGTTTAGAGTTCTGGTGCCCACTCTCCATTTTTGTAGTTGTCTTAAGACTACGTGAATTCCAATACGATCAAATGCTTTTTGGAAATCTAAAGACAAAACAGATACATGATTTCTACTGGACAGAGCCTTTGCGACAAAATGATCAAAACTGAGCAAGGCATCAACTGTACCGTGCCCTCTTTTATAGCCGACCTGTTGAAAGCTTATTACTATATTTTTTTTTGCGTACCATGACAGCCTATTGCCTACAATTTTTTCTATTACTTTCCCAAGACAGCTTAGAAGGGAGATAGGACGATAGCTATTGACTTCTGTGGGTGATTTTCCGGGCTTCAGTATTGGGATTATATTGGAAGTTTTCCAGTATTGAGGATAAACCCCGGTGTCAAAAATGTTGTTATACAGCTTAACTTATCGTACTTTCATCGACTTCGGCAGGTTTTTGATTAACGGATAGGATATCCTGTCCAATCCAGGCGTTTTTCCTTTAACTGACGAGAGGGCATACTCAAACTCGGGCATCGTTATTTCTGACTCTATTGCTTTTGCAGATGAGGAAAGTGTATATTCTATTTGACCTATGCTATCTAGGATTGATTCTTTGCTAATTCGGAAGTTGGTGCTAAAATTTTCATCTGCGCTTTCACTTGAGTAATGGTTTGCAAAGAAGTTCGCAATTTGATCAGGCATAAACAAATGTTCGGCAGGAGTATCTAAACGTGTAACTGATGTGTTTTTGGGTCCACCAGATAATATATTTATGTCTCTCCATATCTTTTTAAGAGAGCAAGCAGGATTTATGTTAGCAGTGAACTGCTGAAAACTTTGTCGTTTAGCTTCCTTTGCTTTACGACGAAACAAAGCATTCGCTTTTTTATAGTGAACTAAATTTTCGAGAGTTTGACAACGTTTATATTCATGCCAGGCCGATTGCTTTTTTGAACGGAGAAGTGTAAGCTCAATGTTCCACCATGGTACATTGTACGAGGTTTTATTTCTATTTGTTTGCGGGATAGAGCGATTTGCTGCCGCGCGGATAATTTTTTGTATTGTGGCAGCTTCTCTATTTATATTGCAAGAAAACGGGGTACTGTTACTGCCTATGTCACATAGTCCTGAAAATGTACACCAGTCAGCAAAGTCTGTTTTGAATATTGGTTTTGGATTATACGCATGGCGAAAGAAATAGGGTAGTGGTCACTACCGTGTAGATCACTTGATACTCTCCAGGTGAGATTTGGAACAAGAGCTGCTGAGCACAATGTGAGGTCAAGGTGTGAGAAGGTGCCGTGGGTAGAAAAATGGGTTGCGTTACCATTGTTAAGGCATATAAGGTCGGAAGCCAACAGAGCATCTTCAATCAGTTTTCCTCTACAGTTTGATGTTGGAGATCCCCATATTGGGCTCCAAGCATTGAAGTCACCCGCAAAATGGCTAGAGCTGAAACTTGTTGCAATAGGCGCAAGATGTCGGTATTTGTGAAGTTTTGTGTAGGTGGAATGTACGCGCAAATTATATTAAGCTTGAAGTTTATATCAACTTCGACGGCGATTGCCGATATTGCAGAATGGATAGCAATTCTTTTATAAGGCAGGCTCTTTTTTATCAAAATTGCAACGCCTTGCTTACTAGACGTTATATTCGAAGAGTTATAGAATATGCCAATATATTGCTTGGGACAGAAAGCGTTAACGTTGTGGGCTAAATGGGTTTCGTTGAGTAGAATTAATGATGGGGAAAGAGACTTTACCAAGAGCTGGAGCTCATGGTAATTATTATAAAATCCGTTCATATTCCATTGTAATACTGAGAATATTGGAAATTGAAAAGAGAATTAAGTGAAGATAACAATGAAAAATAGGTTAAAGTTGATTATATACGTGTTATTTTTTAAGAGAATTTATAAAATATTTAATTTATGTTTGTATGAGTATGTATATTAATTGAGTTGATTTCTATGTAGCAGAAAATATTTCTGCATAGTCTTCGGTACTCATTGTTGAGTCCTCCGCCAGAGCGGGAGATAAATTAGCAGAGTTTGTGATAATATGGTTTGTGTTGTTGATGGGGAGATTTATTGGGAGATTTAAAGTAGAGTTTGAGTTTGATTCAAAGTTTGTATTGTTGTTCATGGTATAGTGATCATGCTGTTGCTGTGTGAGAGTGAAGTGGCTCTAATCTGGTATGTCTGTGTGTGTGGGTGTAATAAGGTTGAGTGAGTGCTGATCTTTAAAGTAACTTGATCCCACTGTTGATAATGTCTGATTAGAGATTCCACTAAGCCCTTACACCACGACAAGGTGCCAGGAGCAGGTTACTTTCAGCAGCGTCGGTTCGTGCATGGTAGAACGGCGGGAGGCTCTCATCGGCAGATTGCCCTCAGTAGCGTGGCAGCCTACGGAGACTAAGAAGACTGATTAGAGACAATACCGTTCTCCTGGTCGCACACTTCAGCAGGAACCAAGAGCGGTGGCCGAGTGGTAGTCGTGAAGGTATTGCCAAGCGAGGGACAAAGTATGCCTGGAATACATCAGCTCCCCTCACCTGACCAGAGGGTTCGAATATGTCTGGAAAACATCGGCACGTCACAGGAGTACGTGTTCCTCTCCTTATTCTCACTCTACTTCGTATTCTATCCAACTTTAATTCGACTTCTGCTGCTACAACCTGAACCCTCCTTCGAGTTTCCGCTTAGGATTTCTAGACTTTCTCCGTTCATTTTTCTAATTTGCACCAACCACATTCGTTTTTTCCTCTGCTTGCAACTCGCTATTTTATTTTTTTTACTTTGTGCTACTTCTTCGATATCTGGCATTTTGGTGCTTTAGCTGCCAGTGCAACTCTCACATGCTGTTGAGCTTCGCTGTACTACTTTAAATACGTGATAAGCGTTCGGCGATGTTAAATGATGCTTACTAATGTAAAACTTGGATTAGAGTATTTAACGCGCAGTGAAACTAATTCTTTCCCCTTGAAAAACAATAAAATTAACACAATATATTGTGTGAACAGATATAACATGATGCATAATTTTTCTTGTAGGAGCACGTAAATTAATTTATATATAAGAAAAATGTGTTCGTAGAAATGCAGTCCTATTGCTATTTCCCTTCTAACAAGTGACAAAATGAGAGTTCTTAGTTATTTTCAAAAGCTTGGACACCATTTTAAACATTTGCGTAATTTTTTTTCCTTTCTGACTCAGATTCACCATAGCCCAGAGTTGTATTTAAAGCAATTGCTCGATAGAGTGTATGAAATTTAACGCAGATCACACCGTTTCTATTATTTCAATAAACTACTCGTTTATAAAATATTTATTGCTCTAGTTTAATACCAAAAATTCGTAATCCTTTTAAAATCGTTTCTGGTTCACTATCAGCCCAATTCCCAGGGAATTTTCTCCTCTTTCCCATGTTAAAGCATTGGAAGAAGGGAAGAAATTCCCCTAAAATTTCTATCTGAAATAGGACTGTATGAAAAAAGCGAAAGACGCTGGCAGCATGGCCACGCTAGAATCGGGTGTCATGCGAGCTGTTTAGGAGCGTTACCATAAGTTGAGAAAGGAAAAGGAACTATTATTCCAAGAAAGGAAAGAAATACCGAAATACGTGACTGAGACGAGTTTAAGATGCTAGGCGACAGGAAAAGTACCCGGAAAAATATTATATGAAGGTGCAGCGACTTACGCAAAGATTCAGGACAGGAGCAAATTCACGTAAAAACACGATCGGTGACTTGGTGACTGATGTTCGAAGCATGCTTGTATGATGGAGGGAACACATGTCCCCTTCGCTTAATGGCGACAGCGCAAGCATCGCCAGAGAAGATAAGGATCCCGAATCCAAAATCGCTGATGACGGTATTAACATCCCGTCACCCGACCTCGACGAGGTTCGGAAATTAATAAACAAAAAGCTGCCGCCGCTGATAAATTCTAGCGGACGTATTCGAGTTGGTGACGAAGAGCTGTTAATGTGCATGCATCATGTTATATGCAGAATATGGTCGGACGAACATTTGCCCACCGATTGGAATTTAAGTGTGATCCATCCAGAAGGATGATCCTGCAATCCTCGTCAAGATTTGGCAAAAGATTTTATCGAGCGCATTGTGAAAAAAACTGAAGCCATCCGTCAACGGACTGATTGGGCCTTATCTGCATGGCTTTACACCAGGTAAATCTACCATCGACCAGATATTCCCGATACGCCATATATTGGAAACTCCTTGAGAAAAGTATGGACACACACCATCTATTTGTCGACTTTAAATTAGCTTTCGACAGCACGAGAATAACTTGCGATGTCTGAATTCGGTATCTTTGCAGAACTAATGCAACATTGTAAAATGACGTTGAGCGACACCAGCAGCTCAGCCAGAATTGGATAAGACCTCACCGAGCCGGTCAGGCACCATCTTTTATAAGAATGGGCAACAGCATTAACACCAACAACAATGTCAGCCTCGAAGTCCAACGAAGAATCTCTCTTGCTAACACTACAACTATTGCTTTTGGCAGAGTAGGCCAGTGAGCAGTAAAGAGGGCCAAGAAAGAAAACCAACCTCTACTTATATAAGTCCCTCATCATGCCCGTGCTATTGTATGACGCAGAAGCATGGGCGCAGTCAAGACCCGATGGCCCTTGGAGTGTTCGAGAGAATGATTCTCTGAAAGATTTTTGGACCTTTACGTCTTTGCGACGGCGATTACCTGAGACGATAGAACGATGAGTTGTATGAGCTTTATAACAGTGGTGACATAGTACAGGGAATAAAGATTCAGCGGCTCCGTTGGCTAGATCATGTTGTACCTACAAAGGAAATGCTCCAGCCCTGAAAGTATTTGACGCGGTACCCGCTGGTGGTGGCAGAGGCAGAGGAAGAGGAAGGCCTCCTCTATGTAGGAAAGACCAAGTGAAGAAGGACTTGGGTTCACTTGGTGTCTCTAGCTGGCGCCAGTTAGCAAAGCAGAGGAGAAACTGCCGCGCTATGTTGAAATCTGCCAAAATCGCTTAGGCGGTTATAGCGCCAATAAAGAAGAAGACGAGTGCAGCTATTTATATTACTTCACAATGAGAATATGTTTATCTTATTTATTTCGTAACGTCTATGATTAAAATAAGTCACATATCTAACTTTTATTTTGCTTTTTTCACATGCGATTTAATTTCAATACATTGCGATTAAATTTATGATACAAAGTTGGGGATATTTTATAAATATATATATAGTAGAAAAATCGTGAAATAAGTTCGGCTTACAAAGGAACTTACTAAAAACTTTTGTAATTAGTTATTTAACATTAAATGTTGAAATTTATAGTAATTTATCGTAGTCGGGTAGAAATTAGGCAAAAAAAACCTTCAACTGAAACCCAACAAAACTTGAAATGGGTGAATTTCCCTAAAATTCAAAACCAAAAAAACGAAAAACCCAAAACAAAAGGTTTTCTGCTGGTTATACTGTGGTTTACCGACACAGTATATTTCCCAAGGGTATTTAGCGTCACTAAATCCTGGCTGAGCACAATTATTATATGTGTAATAAATATTAATTAAATAAACGTTGTCACGGTACACCTGTGCAGTTCAACGTCTTCTTACAACTGCCGTTTGGTTTTTTCACTTTTTAAAACTCGACGTTTTGTTAAAATGCTGCTTTCGTCAAAGAGTTGCAATACTTTCGACCGCTTGCGGTCCTCAAACCTAATCCCTATATACATATGTATATTGTTCATCAGCAGTGTTGTCAGTTTGAAACCTAAAAATGGTTGTAGTCTCTCACATTGCCTTCTCTATTTCTATTTCATCGAAATTCATATCGTGAAGGATATCTCTTTACAAAATATTGATCAACAAATTAGCTTAGTGACTTTGGTTCATTCTCGTTCTCAGCTTGCTTTTATTGATTTTTAGTTTCGGAAAAGATCTTTCACCGCTGCAACTCGTCACCACCATCGATACATATATGCTAATAGCTGTTTCCACGTTACCAAATATGGATCAATGACTACACCGCAATATAATATACGATATAGAAATATATCCATTCATGCCCCTTCTTTTTTTATATTTTCCCGAAAAAGTCAAAAGGTGTGCCAATTCATTGTATAAATTAAGTTCCAAATCTTGATAAAATTCGACAAGTTTCGTTGCTATCAGGTTTAGTTTTGAAAGATCCATCTTTCAAATCTTAGCTAAAAACCCAAATCATTTATCACCGGTTTGTATGTAGAAATTCATTCAAATAAAGATACAATTCGATGTCGATAACAAGGAGAAAATATTCTGTTTAATTTTTCTATACAGAGGTTATTTTCGTGGTAAATAGGTTTCAGTCCTGCAATTTCAAATGAGGTAAGTGCACCCATTTCCGTGGTTTAAAGTAGAAAAATAAGAAAATGTTAAAATTTTTATAAACAAAGAAGATACGAAATTGATTAGAATTTTCCATGTTTCGAAACTTCGTACTCAGCAGTCTCCAAACATCATTATTTTAATCAAAATGTTAACTCATATGTCCGTGAATAGTGTTCGCGAAATTGCTAAGAGAGTGGTGAAAAATGCGTGAGGGTCCAATCTTTAATATGTAAGCATTCCGACATTGAAAATTGCGAGTATTTTTTGTGTAATTTATATATTAAAACCAGTGTATAATAGAAAATTCATTCAAAGCCTTAAATTTCAAATAGGATGGAAATAAGGTTTTTTAAGCTGCATCTATTTGCTTGCTAACTACGAAATTAGAAATATTTGGACATATCTGTTTGGTTGTTTTTGAGATGTACGATTTATAATTTACAGGGGTGAGCAGTTGAAGTGTTACCAACCTTACAGCGAATGTATTTGTTAAACTACTTATGATAATAACATTAAATTTGCCCTGATGACAGTTAAAAAGTAAGATACGGTCAAAAAATATGTCAGTATATATGCACTGAACGAATAGATTCAACGTAAACTTGCCAAAATCCCTGCAATAACATTTGTGCAGAATGCAACTGATTTTCTCACTTCTAAAAGCTGTATAAAAGTCAAAATATCTTCAAATCCAGCTGAAGCAAATTTTCACATATTTTTGTCCTTCAAATCATCAAAAAATAATTTCACACAAAAGACATGGACTATTGAATAGGTAACACTTCAACTGCCTGCCCCTGTATACAGATTTAAAAATAAATAATAAATTTCACATATGTATACTCTCATAGCCTATTTCCGAGCCAAACTTTTAGCTAAATTACGACTGTGGTTTGAATTATTTTTCATATTCGTAAATAAAGGTAGACATCGACTATACTTTTTGTATTACTCTTATCTTCGTAAAGACCAGAGATAACATTAGGTTTGTTCTTATTTTCGGGGAGGTTAATTGATTTTAGCATAAGTTATTACAATAAACGTTGGAGAAGCCTTACTTTTATGTTTGTAACCTCATAGACATACTTATCCGACGACTAAGTTTTTACTTACACGCCCACATTGTACATGTATATATAACTACCCAACAACGAAATACCGCTGCTAAAGGCATGCGCAATATTATTCAGTAAGGGGGCAAACAGGCATACATACATATGTATATGTACATATATTAGCTAGCAGACGGCTACAAGAGAAAAAGCATTTGTATACTTGTCATATACATATTTATCTATGTATAAAAATATATACGGTGATGCAGGTGCATGTTTAACTGTACTGTCACGTATAAAAATGATTACTGCATTTTAAACCTGCATAAAATATCACTATTTTCATTTTTAATAGTACTGAATTTCTTTCACTGTTGTTAATATGACCTTTCTGTAACCAGGAAAACTTCTAGTGTCAAAAATAACTATTCCAATTTACAAAAAAATATGTATAGCACAAATAAGCTGAATCCCGCGTTTTAACGGTATCTATAGAAAGTTAGTTTCATTCGCTGTTCTGCAGTAATTTGGCAATAGCTTCCAAAAGAAAACATGAAGTGTGCCTATACATGTCTCGTAAATGAAAAAATTAAAGAAACTCATTTTTGTATTCTCTTAAATTTAAATCTTTTCTGTTCAATGTTCAGCAAATATGAAAATAAGCTAATACGCTAAAAACCACCTACCACCATTATACCTGCACCTGTATATTTTACCAGCCCTTTGCCATGTTGTTTTATGTTGTGTTATATTTATGAAAGTATGAGTATAAATACTTCTATAGACTATAAAACAGTCAAGTACTACTCTTGTGATGAATTCATTTCGTTTATTCTAAAAAACCCTGTTTTTCGTGCAACAAATGAAATTGAACTTTTCTCAAAATAAAATGCTTCAAAATAAATATTTAAAACTAAGGAAGATTTTTGTTCCAGTTTTGGCAACAATGAGTGGATGACGCGTTCTGAATCATATTACAAAATGTTGAAGTTGTAGTTGAACGGCTGTTATTTCTGGCCTACACACGGTCTCTACACTGAAATTTAAATATGAAGTGTATAACAAGATTGTTTAGCAATACTTAAATACCCGCTGCTTTCATTATTTCCAGTACAGTAACATTTGCGAAATGCCTTTCTTTAAAGTGCTTTTAATTTTTATTATGCAGTAATATTGAGGTAATTTATGCTACGGATGTAATCAAATTTTGCAATTGTGTTATTATCCTTTTATGTCTAGTAAATAATAATTCAAATGGTTGGATATGGTTGAAACTTTTCTGATTTGCCGCTGCGAAAATTTAGTTTATGGTGGCTGTAAATTTATTTATCAGAATTTGCATTTTGTATTCAATTCGATGCCCCTACTATTGGATTCTCTCAGCTGAATTTGTTTTAATCGGATTCTATCAAAATTATAAAAATTCGAGGATGTGGCGATTACATGATGTTGACGAACTTTTCAGTACCATCTGCTCAAATGATCTTCGTGAGTTTAGGAAAAAAATATGACAACGTCTTACAAACTCGTTCTCTGAGGACCTGATCTATTGCCCCCTGAAAAATATACGGACCATTTTTTAACCCGAAGCGTTGCTTACAGAAAATTCAGTACTCACTCTATCTATATCTACTAATTAGATATGAGAGTAGTAAAATATTGAAAATATCAGACAGTATGGTCATTATTACTATACTTACTATTATTATACCTATTAGTACTACATTCTTTCTACTTTTTTTTCTATTTTCAGACTCATCGACACCTCTATTTTCAACAACCCAGGCAGGGTTCTTACGGAGAGGTCTCGACGGCCTGATTATTCCATAAGAAAGTAGTTTGTTGACTTCTGGGTTTACCTATTGGCTAAGGATATATTTTATAGTTTAGGTTCATTTTGTGGCGTGAGAATCGTTGATTATGGTCAGCAAACACATCAACATCTTCATCAAGAGCAGGGAGTTTCCCCTAAAAAAGTTACGAAGTAAACGGCTCAGAGTCTATTTCTATGAATTCAGTTTCAATTTTGCTGCAATACGTATATATGATATTCCCAAGAATAATCCTCTTAGGAAAATGTGCATGTGAAACCTAACCACGATTAGTGGTGTGAGAGCATTCGATTATTAATTGCTGTTAAATGTAAGAAATTCACTGATTAACAGATTGCTTCAAAGAAAATCGAAAAAAATCGAAACCATTTAATAAGTTATTAAGACTGTTGAGACTGTGTTCTCTTTCCGTGTTTAGGTGTGAAAATTTCTACTGTGGATTCAGCTTCCGAAAGCTTTTAAAATATAAATATGTATGATAAAGTTTTTATTTTAATTATTTAACTTTCGGTACGATATTTATTGAAATCCAAAACAATAAGGTACAATTACATATATACAAGTATACTGACACTCTTATTAACATTTTATAAGCAGTACAATCAAATCTTAAGAACCGAATTTAAGGGTAACAGTTTTTAAAAATGTTTTGTTAAAAGCCTGTTCAATTTTTCCGTACCGATACCACCCGTTTGGGAAGTACCAATTAATAAGCACAATTTTTGAGAAAGGTTTTCTCATTATCGAAGCTTTTCTGGAATTCTACAATTTCTATAATTTTTATGTCTTCAAAAGTTTCAATATTTGTATTCTCAGTAGCTTTGAAATAGTTTCTCCACTTTTTATTCAAACTCTAGTTTTTACACTCAAAATGCCATCTGCATCGTTATTTCTTGCAACTCGATACTTTATCCTATATTGATAGCAATGCTTCACATTGGAATTGAAATAAAATTTTACTATTTAACTATTTCTAAGAAGTTTTTCCTCACTATTTTCTAAAACCCGTCTGTTTTTTTACTCTTTCAGCATTTAATAAGTAAGCACTCCACTCACATATTTTTTCTTAAATAGATATATGCGATATTTTGCCTCTCGATATTACACTAGGTTCTAAATTTTTCCTCTTCATGGTAACTAAGATTCAAAATTATTTATTTATTTATTTAGTCTATGAACAAAAGTTTCTTACAGACTATTTACAAGGTAATTAAAAAGTAAGATTTAAAAACCTAGATAGCTAAATTTAAAATGTGGAAAAATACATTTTTAGGAATTGAAAAATCAAGTTGGATGGAACTCGAGAGTGAATTAAATTCAATTAGCGCTCGGACAAGGGGAGCATTTCGCGAATATTCTGTTTTACAGTTAACTCCATAGAAAGGCAAAGAAATACGAAGATTACGTTGAGGGATGTTGAAATTAATTCTTTCCAAAAGAAAGGAGCAGTCAATGTCCCCATTGATGATATTATGAACAAAAGAAAGTGAGAGGACCGATCTTCTTGCTTCCAAAGTCTTAAGATTAATCAAAAGCAAGCGAGATTTATAAGAGGGAATTGGCTCAACAAAACTCAATGAACGTAAGGCATATTTAAGAAAAACTTTTTGGACCCGTTCAATCCTATTTATATAATTTTTATGACTAGGCCTCCAGATAAAAGTAGCATATTCCAAGTTGGAACGAACAAAAGCCATATATAATAACTTAAGAGTATAGGGGTCAGAAAATTTGGAACTATTTCGCCTAACAAACCCTAATACCGAGTAAGGCTTTGAAATAACATGGCAAATATGCCTATTAAAAGAAAAATTACTCGAAAAAATGACACCAAGATCTTTAATTTCGTTCAAACTTTGTATGCCCATCTATGGCGACGCTGCGGCTTAGTATACATATTTCCTTCTTTATATATACATACATAAGTAATGGGTAATGTATGTTGGGATCCAATGATGAGAAATTTATTCTCTGGTTTGAGCTTCAAATAATATATTTTTAGTGTTACTCTTAATCTACCTTATATGTTGATGTTGCCTATATTAGTGTGATTGCACTGGCTGGTCAGTAATTTATGTATCGATACTTTTCAATCAAGTACTGAATAGGTATCGAAAAAACTACTCGTATCGAAACCCGATACTAAAAAGCAAAATTTTGCTTGTGAAAGTATATGCTGATGAATTACATTTTCTACGTTTTTTCAATCAGTGTCGTTTTGTTTTTTACCACTCACACGTTAATAATTTTTTCTATTTATTTCCTTTTCCTTTTATTAAAATTGTCAATCTTAATAAAAGTAATTTTTATGAAATACGATGAGTTACCCACAATCAATCAATAACTGGCGCTACCAGCGAGTATCGCAATAACTTGAATACTTTCGGCTGGAACATTTTTTTCCATACGTACAACCTGACGTAAAGGTTTAAAAATGTTTCGAAGAGTATTTCTCTCGAACACTCCAAAAGTTATCTGTTCTGATTTTGACAGCGTCCATGTTGCTCAGCCCAAAGTAGCACTTCTTGACAAGAGAGATTTTTCGTTGGATTTCGAGGCTAACATTATTGTAGGTGTTAATGGTGGCTATAAGATAAACGAAGTCTTCCACTTTGTTAAAATTGTAACTGCCAACAGTGATGCGGAAGCCAAGACGCGAAGGCGAAACTAACGGCGCGGTTGTTGCGGCCAATTATATAGATGCCATCGGCATACACTAGCAGTTGTACACTCTTATAAAATGGGGGAGTCAACCTGTCTGGACCTTGCACTCCTTAACATGGCAGCTGTAGTAGAAGCCGCAAAATCAAACAGTTTTCTTTCCTTGGCCCTGGCATTTAATTTCCCGGATGGCGGTGATGTCAGGCTTTACTTTCGCGAGGGCATCAACCAGCCGGGCAGCGGGATAAGGTTCGAGCATTCCAGGTGCTTGCCCTCAAGTCATAGTCCTTAATACGTGGTCGTAATCAAAATAGGGAGATCTCATCTGCGGCTTCTTGACTTTTTTCATTGGTTATAATTGGTTATAATTTTTTACTGGGCTGTTTGTTTTGTTTCAAGAACAGTTTATATAGCGGCCGCTTCCTCCAATTCATACGCCCGCTCGCAGCCACACCGACTGCTATAGATGCTGCAATATCTGCTGGGCTCTTACACAGAAAACTTCGGAGTGACCACACCAGGTTCGCCTTTTCACTTTAGCAGACTCTCAAACGGATGTTCGGGAGCTACCCAGAGGACACTTAGACGCAATCACCCGAAAGTCGTAATATTCCCGTTCGGTATGAGGATGATTAAACTTCTATTGTGGACTAACTCGATAATTTTTTACTACTTTTGGCGACTAAAACGTGAGTTAAACTCATGAAATATTCAAACGTGTATTCCTGATGTCTTAAAAGGGATAATAATTTTTCATCTGTTTTAGTCCTGTTGGGCGTCTGTTGTTGGCTAGAACAAGAACAGAGTTTTGCAATTAAAATATTTATAGTTGTTGAAATATTTATTACTACCAAAAACTACCTGGTTAAAAATTATAGAGTATATAGTTAAGTTTAAAAGCGAGCTCTTGATTCGGATAAAGCCAAAATCGAACTGATCATTATTACATTGAAAAGGCTTATAGCCTACTTAAGTATATACTAACGAATGGTGGGTAGAGTTGGGGAGAGAGGATGATAAATGTTTAGTACTGAATAAAAGGATGATAAATATTTAGTACTAAATGAGAGGATGGAAAATAGTATTTGGGTTATGTATTGGAAAATGCTAGAAATATGGTGTGTAAGGTATAGGGGGATATTTGGATACATAACACCTTCACCCCTAAGAAATTTGTGTCTCTGGAAATTCTCAGTATAACATTTTTAATTCATAATGCATAAGTTTATCGTATTTTAATTTAAAATATTTTTAATTCGTATTATTGTACATAAATTTCTTAAATTACTTTGTAATCGTGTTTTGAGTGTAAAAATTTTTAATTCATAAATTTTTTTCCATTTAATATTTTACATATTTAATTCTTTTCTCATAAACTTTTTTATCATTTTGGAATTTACATTTGCGTTTCAATTGTGTATTATAATATTTCGTTCTTCTTTTATTTGATGTGTCTGCCACGTAATCACCACGAAGCTCATATTTATCTAATTGTTTATATTTAGGTTTATTCCTTGCAATTTGTCTGTTCAACACTACATTATCTAACTGAGTTGATTCATGAGGCCTTTTTCGCTTTAGCTAATACATTTTTTCAGTTTTATCGTCTTCGTATTTTCTAGATAAATTTTGAATCGTTTCTTTATCATAGTTTTTTATTATAAAATCAAATGGCATCATTCTTGTTGCTGAGTGCGTCGTGTTATTGTACGAGTTAAATATTTTGAAAAGTCTGTATCCGCTTCCATTATTCTCGAATGTTAGTTTAATGTACCGAGTAGACGTTCGATGTCAGAGTTACCCGTTTTGTGCCATGGGGTGGTTACATGTGTCGCAATGTTTTCCTCGCTTTGGTTATTATTTTAAATAATTTAGGATAAAAAAATGTATTCTTCATCTCAAGATATATTTCCTGTATGCCTCTGTGATTGTTACGAAGGTGTTCGTTTTTTATTATAGATAGTATTTCATTTTTGCCCGCGATTTCTATTAGTTTTATCTTTGACCTATACAATGTTAAATCTTTGAGTTGAAAGCTCTGAATATAAATGTTTTGGAATTTAAGAAAAAGTTCGTCGTTCTCACAAAAATTGCACATTAACCCCTTTTCTATCAATACTTATGTAAATGTGTGTAAAAATGTATTTTAAATTATTCTCTTGCACGCAGTGAACTGTTCCGTCTGTGGACCATGTCTCTACCTGTTCTTCACTATTATTGTTTTGAGTATTTTTGTTATTAAATACGATTGCAGTTTTGCAATCTTCATTCTTTATGTATCTGCTTAAACTATCAGTTACCGTGTTGTCTTTACCTTTTATATAGGTTATGTCAAAGTCGTACTCGTTAAGGAAAATTTTCCATCTTTGCAACTTTATGTGTGGCTCTTTGAGATTGCTTAACGACGTCAATGGCTTTTGATCGGTTTGAATTATAAATTTACGACCATACAAGTAGGTTCGAAAATGCTTTACGGACCACACTACAGCAAGCATTTCCTTTTCTATTGTCGAATAACGAATCTCATGGTCAGCAAAAGTATGTGATGCAAAGCAAATTGGATGGATGCTTGATTCTCTTAATTTCTTAAAAGTTTTCGTTATGGAGTCAATATGTTCCGTAAAGCTAGTAGAAGAAATTAGAATGTCGTCCAAGTAAACAACACAAATTTTTTTAAAGCAGTCCCTTAGAACGTGATTTATTAGTCTTTGGAACGTCGCGGAAGCTGTTTTTAGCCCAAAAGGCATACGATTAAGCTCGTAGTGGCCACTTGCTGTCGGAAATGCCGTCTTGGCTGTATCATCCGGATGTACTTCGATTTGATGAAAGCCTTTAGCAAGGTCAACTGTGCTAAAGTAGCTACATTTTCCCAATTTGTCGAATATGTCTTCTGTATCCGGAATTGGAAATTTGTCGTCGACCGTCTGTTCGTTTAGCTTCCTGTAGTCTATTACAATTCTCCACTTTTGTTCGCCGCCATTGTCAAGTTTCTTTGGTACGATCCATAGAAGAGAATTGTAAGGACTGTTGCTCGGAATAATTATCGGGTCTTGCAATAGGAACGCACAAAAGGTTTTTTAAATAAAACAGAAACGGTTTGGGATATGAATTAAATTCTGTATTTCTGTGAAAGTACATTCGATGACATTATGTATGGAACTCGATTTCTTTTGCATGGGCACTACGGGCGCGATTGCAGAAGTCCAGACGCTGATCCCAATTTTCGACGGTTTTCAAGCATAAATAGCCCCACAGGTAATAGTCTAATGGCGTCAAATCGCTCGACCGAGGCGGCCAATTGACTGGGCCATTTCGTGAGATAACACGTTCACCAAACTTGGTTTTCAATAAATCGATTGTGACATTCGCTGTGTGGCTTGTGGCGCCGTCCTATTGGAACCAAATGTTGTCCAAGTCCATATCATCCAATTCGGGCACAAAAATATTCGGTTATCATAGAGCGGTAGCGATTCCCATTCACAGTAACGTGCCGGTCTTGATCATCACCGAAGAAGTACGGCCCAATGACGCCGTCGGCCCATAAACCGCACTAAACCGTAATTTTTTCGGGATGCAATGTTGACTCATGGAGTACGTGTGGATTGCTGCCTGTCCAATAACGCATATTTTGCTTATTGACGAAGCCATTCAGCCAGAAATGACGACGACCAAAAATTGGACGTAGCGCTCTTAAAGTTGAGGCCATTGACTCCGAATTTAGGTAGTAAATTTAAATAATTTCGACTCGTTGTTGGATCGTATATATTTCCATGATGAAATGGCAAACGTTACTGAAGAGAAATGTCCAAAGAGCGGGAAAAAATATGGCGTCGTTTGCGGTCACTATCAGTCTACTTTTGTAGCGTCCCTATTGAAAACCCCTTTAGATTTTGCACTAACATCTCACTTATTAGTCTGTCTGCTTCGGCACGATGCACAACTGGGTATCTATAAAGTTTGGTATGAATTGGCGAATCTGTCTTAGTTCCAATGCTTCCCTCTTCATAAAATATGTCTTGGTAATTGTTCAGCATATGTTTTAATGAGGATTCATCTCCTGAATTTTAGTGTTTTGCAAATGTGCTATTAAATGCACTTGACTCGTACCTGCAAATTTTCATTTTTTAAATATTTCTCTACTTCGTATTCTTCCTCTTCACAAAAATAAATCAGTAGTGCCGCATTTTCTGTAACAAGCTTCCGAGCTCTATAATTAATCTTAGCGTTTTAGCTAAGCCGTACATAGTTTCCCAATATTCCGTCGAAGTAGTCGTGAAATGGTAATTCGATAAAGTCGAAAATTTATTTTCTTTCCGAAATTCTTTAAAAAGTGGTACTCTATACCGTATGTTTGTTGAGAAATTTTAATGTTGAAAGTGGAAGGCATTGTTCTCCATTTTATTGTAGATTGCAAAGCATAGGGTTTATTATGCTAAATTCAGCGCCAGTATCTAAAATAAATTCAGGTTTCTTCAAATTTGTATTTGTGACTATATAGGGTAATTTTCTTCAGCGCCAAATTGAAAATTCTGGTTGCTTTCGTTCATGCCTATATCCATTGGCTCAAGTGCAGGTTCGTTATGAAAAGAATTGTGGTTTTGGTTGTTATGAAAATGTGGGTTACGTCTACTTGAGTGACTGTATTGTGTTTTACGGTTTGGTTGTTGGTTATGATTTTGTCTTCTGTGTTCCTGGTGGCTAATGTTGTGAGCTTGTCTCGATTGTGTTGAAAAATTTGGTTGTCTAGTGTTATAGCTATGTTAGTGTTTTTGTTGAAATTGATATCTATCATTACTGTTGTTGTATCTTCCCGTATTTCCATAATTTAATGTCTGTTCGCAATTTCCTCCATTTTTATTAGGATTTTGCTGTGACCTACTGTTGAAACTGTTAAAATTCGACATCTTGTAATTTAATAACCGTTGAACTTTATAATTTCAAAAGCTTATTTTAGACTTGTTTGGTTTCGACTTACATTTATGCTTTTGACAGGTTTGGGTAAGCCATGTTTAAAGGAGTTTAGGGCGATTCTGGCATTATTTTCGCTGTTAAATTCAGGCAACCTATTTTTATTGAAATACAGTGCATTATTCAACCGACGTAAAAGTGTTGCTATTTTATTACAGAAGTTCTCAATTAAATAATGGCATCGACATGCTCTTAGCTTGTCGATTAGTTCTTCGACTGAATTTTTTCGCCAAAAAAATCTATTGAAACCTGTTTAATTAATGGCCAAGTATCTAGATTTCCTTCTTGCGCCACCCGTAATTTTTTCTTTAACGTTCCATTAATAATACCTTATATTCGGCTGGGAAAGTCTCCAAATCAGGCATCATTAAGTCAATTTGTTTAATAAAATTAAAAAGAACGTCTTTTTTTTTGTTTAAGTTTAAAAAAATTCAATTTTTTTTTTAATATTTAATAATCCAAAGTTTGTATTAAAAATTATTTAAAAAATTAATAAATTTTATTGTACTTATTTTCTCATAATAAATTATGGAAGAAAATATAAATTAAATATTTATGGAACGAAATAATCATAATTATTAATTGTATATATAGTTAAGTTTAATAGTGCAAAATTACAAAATTGAAAAGAAATGTGTTGTACGCGCTCATATCGGACGTTAAATCGCAAAAAAAAGTAATTAATATTTAATCATTATTAATAATATATACTGCTACATTTCATAATAAAAGTAATAAAAAAAATTTTTTTTTTGTGAAGATATTTAATTAAACAGTAGCATAAATAAAGAAATTTATACAATTCCTCCATTAAAGTTGTTTTTATTTGGGCTTGTAATTTTTCTCATTCTTGCATTTAGTACATAGGTTTGTTTTCTCATCAGTTTTTAAATTTCAAATTGTTGTTGGTTTTGCATGTGGTTCTTCTTTGTTCTTTTCACTTCCTATTTCTTTCAACTGTACAATTGCGCCTTTTTGTATTTTTCATCATCGGTGTTACAATTTTGTTTGTTAATTTGTATTTTTCTTTTGAGTTTCGATTGTACGATTGCGCTTTTTTATTCTTTCTTTCACATTGTTTCCACATGTCTAACTGTTAAAGTAATTTTTTTTGTCAATTTGTATTTTACTTTTGACTGCAACCTGTGTACGTTTATCAGGCTAGTGGTACCGCTACATTCAATTGGAACAGTTTCACAATTTGGCACAACTAATTTATGTTTGATGAAAACTTTAAATTTCAATTGTTACTGTTGTTCGTGAATGTGATTTTTTTGTTTTTTTTTGGCTTTTTTCAATTTTCTTTTATTCAAATTTTCATTTCATTATCGTTTTTATTTTGAATTTTCCTTACAATAGTTTGACTATTAAGATTTGTTTGTATTAAGTTAAATTTAGGTTTATTTGTCATTTAGTTATTTTTTTTCCAGTTAAGTTTAAAAGCGAGTTCTTTATTCGGATAAAGTCAAATTCGAACTGATCATTATTACATTGAAAAGGCTCATAGCCTACTTATATACTAACGAATGGTGGGTAGAGTGGGAGAGAGAAGATGGTAAACGTTTAGTACTGATTGAGATGATGATAAATATTTAATAGATAAATATTTAATTAATAAAAAGACAACAACAGTCAGGAGTGGTAGAAATGTCTTTGTTTTGTTGTCTTTTATCCAATATACTTTTCCTTATACTGGCCTTGAGCTCAAAAATTATTATTGTCGTTTAATAAAAAATCAATAAGCCGAAAAATACGTAATACAATACGTACCAAACGTAACGAATTCTAACAATAACAAAACTATATAGATTTTGTGTTACCCAACAACAATTAACCACTTAATAGCGGCAGACTGTCGCAAAGCAACAGCAGCTCACAAGCCAACTGTGGTCCATTGGCTACGCACTTACCCAGCAAGTCGTAGGTTGTTGGCTCGAATGCCGGTGGAGTCATGAGAGAAATCTGAAGATTTCTGCCACTCCTGACTGTTGTTGTCGTTTTTCCAATACACTTTTCCTTATACTGGGCTTGAGCTCAAAAATGAATATTGTCGTTTATTAAAAAAGTCATGACGAATAATAATATACATATGAACTTTTTCGAGAAAGATAAACGCAAAAGCGATTTAATTAATTATATGCTCGCCATTGCGCACAATTTAAAGTTCTAAATTGTGTTGTTTTGTACATTAAATAGATAAATGGTTTTATAATTATTTATTTATAATATGAACATATCTTCCAACTAAATAAGCTGAGTGTTTCACTTAATTGTATGCTCTTATCACTCTGTATCAGAGCCAGTGAGTCTTGTGATTGCGAGGGTCGTCAAGAATGGTGTCCTCGGAGAGACCTAGCCAATGTAAACAGGAGTCAGCAGATATCGTAAAGAGTTGAAAAATTCGGATTTGGCAAGAAATACTGCTTATAAAAATGTGGCCATATTCAGCATCAAAGCCGGGAGCTGCTGGACAAAGTTTCTTTACTTGAGTAAAGTGAGCACAACGCAGCTGCTACCGCGATAGGTGCAATATTGTTACCGAAGCTGGTACCCGCTGAACGGTACTTCAGACAACAGGTGAACACAATACAGCCACCTAGACTCACTAAAGCCCAGATTGCAGCGCGCAGTAGAGTTTGTAAACCTGATGAGTTACCTTTGTTCCTTGCCAACTACCAGCAAAGCACCGAGCTTTGCGGAATATCTGAAGGTGAAAATCTATTACGATTACAACACGCTCTAGAGGGAGCAGCCCGATATGCAGTAAGAAATCTGCTTTTGCATACTTCTTGCGTATTGGAGATACTCAGCACGTTAAAAATGATGTTTGGGAATCCCAAACTTATTATAGCTGTACTTTTTGCGCGAATCCGAGAAATACCACGCGTAAAAGAATACCGCCTTGAAGCTTTAGTCGCCCTAGCTTTGGAAGCTCAAAACGTCAGCGCAACAATTAAGGATTCAAATATGTTGTATCGCCTGAACAATCCCGAGCTGGAACAAGAGCTGGTCAACTATCTACCCGGATTACTTGGCGCATTTCGGAGCATGCACAAATTGCAGCTGCTTACCTCAAAAGTTTCGGTGATTGGCAACTTCAGCTCGCTCAAGGAGCGCATAGTGTACTTGTGCCCACCGTCACCTGGAAACCTTCAACCAATCGTGGATATTTAAAAGCGCACGTTGATAATCCCATAGTTGGGAAAAAGGTCCCATATATTGTTTGTTGCGGTGAGTGTAGTTCGGTTGAAGATTACCACCAGTTTAGGAGCACAGACAGAACAAGTCGCTGAAAATTGCTGCGTATGCTTTATCTATGTCGTCGATGTTTAAAAGTGCATCATTGGCCCAACTGTCAATCTACTGCCACTTCCAGTATAGATGGTTGCAATTCATCCACCACCATAGCAGTGATGCCAATTCCTTCTTTTTTCGGGTGTTGCCGGTGCAACTCCACGCATGCTTTCGTTGGCGATTGCTCTTCGGTTACGCTTATGGATGCCAACGCTTCCCCCGTCTCGCCTTTTAAAAGTTACGGCAACGTTTATACTAAGCGCACGCATCTGGAAACTCTATCAAAAGGCAAGCCGACCGGGGCAATGACTGGTAGAGGAAAAATATATTAAGCACGCCCAACTGCCAGGGCGGTTAGACCCAGATAATATGCCGAAAGACCACAACATAACTCGGCTGATCGTTTCTGACTATCATTACAAGGTTTTTCATGGTAGCTCTAATAAAGTTGTCAATGAAATACGCCAGATATTCTGGATTCCCCGACTGCGCACCATGGTGAACAAGATTTATCGTGAATGCCCAGTTTGTCGGATTCACAGTGCTATTCCATGGCCTCCTAAGATGGGCGACCTTACCGCGGCCAGTGGGGCTCCCATAACTTCGGGCCGATATTGACAGCCATACGTGTAAACGCTATTCGGAATTTCATGATCTGACGCGGAGTGCTCCACAAATTCTGGAGTAACAACGCTACGAACTTCAGGGCTACACAACATGAACTTATTAACGCCTTCATTACAATGGGCAACAAAAAATCGTGAACACCCTTACGAACTCCACCTCAAAATGGAACTTTAAACCACCAGCGTCGCCCCACATAGGCGGAGCATGGGAAGGACTCGTCCAGTCAGTAAAGGACCTCCTTTCAAAAATACTAAAGCCTCTGCGTCCTTCCGAAGAGCTGCTGCGTGGGGCCCTAATGGCGATTGAAGCGGTCATATATTCTCTACTGCTCACCTATATACCCATCGATCATTGCGATGACGAGGCTCTAACACCGAATTACTTCCTATTAGGGAGCTCCAGCGGAATGAACCCCTTAGCGGAGTTTGTTAACGAAACAGCTAAATTATGGAAAGGTTGGAGATGAATACAGCAACCGGCTGATATATTTAGGAGTCGTTGGTTGCGAGAGTACCTTCCGGTGATAACGCGACAGACTAAGTGGTTCGAGAACGTAAAACCTATCGAGAAAGGAG
>OX639998.1:39473518-39476018 GCA_951828415.1 Anomoia purmunda
TGGGAGGCATGGTAGTTTTATTGGCTGTTGATTTCGTCAAACCCTCCCAGTGATTCAGAGGGGGACACCAGCAGATGAAATTCAAGCGTGCATTAAATCATCAAGCTTATGGTCGACAGTTGAAAAACTCCGCCTGAAAACGAATATGAGAGTGCATCTTCATAATGACGTGGATTCAGGACTTTACGCAGAAATGTTGTTGAAAAATGGTGATGGTTGTTTAGACGTTGACGCTGAAGGCTACATATCACTGTCAAGAGAATTTTGTAATTTAGTAGAAAGTGATGTGGATCTCATTGCTAATGTTTTTCCGGAATTGCAACAAAATTTGTGTAGAGATCAGTGGTTGTGTGCAAGAGCAATATTAGCACCAAGAAATGAAATTGTTAATAGGATCAACACTGACATTTTAAACGAGGTTCAAGGAGAAATGAAGGAATATTTGTCAATGGATACAATTATGGATACGGAACTAAGTACTTCATATCCTGTGGAGTTTTTAAATTCACTTGAACTATCGGGTGTACCGTCACATAAACTTCAATTGAAACTAAATGTACCAGTAATGCTTATGCGAAATCTAGATGCTCCTCGGCTATGTAACATACTTGGTGCTACTATTTTAACAGGTGTCGGTAAGGGAAATAGTGTTATAATACCTCGGATACCAATTATTCCCACTGGCCTGCAATTCCAATTTAAAAGGGTTCAGTTTCCGTCAAGCTTAGCTTTGCTGTTACTATAAACAAGGTACAAGGACAAACATTACAGGTAGCAGGAGTGCATTTAGAAAACCCATGCTTCTCTCATGTCAACTTTATGTAGCCTGTTCACGTGTATCTAATGCCCGGAATTTACACATATTTGCACCCGACGGGAAAACTTATACACTCAAAAAAAAGTTGTCATCAAAACGATGCTATTTAGCCATCAATATGAAACTTTGGAGTGTCTATTTTTCCTCATTAATCATCTTATATAAATGATATTTTCGAAATTGTCAAAGTGATATTTTCGAAGTTTTCAGTTGATACTGGCTCATATCAATTTAGTTTTTTTTGTGTTATCATTTGATGCTCCCTCTTATCGAACGGATAACTTATTATTATCAAAACTTGGTAGCTTTTTTATACTAATTTTTATCAAATTGATACTCGATAATAAACAATTTTCAGTATCAATTTGATATTTAATTTCATTTCAAATTGATATTATTTTGAATATTAATTTGATACTCGCTATTATAAAATTGACACCAGTTTTTAGTATCAATTTGATATTCATCCACAAAAGTTTCACCCCTCTCCCAAAAAATAAGGCGTTAAATACTTCTTTTCAATTCTACAAATTTTTTATTCGTATAAGCAAAATCCTTTTACATTATGGTACATGTAAATAGGCGGTCCTTCGAAATTAATTACATTGTTAATTTTAGCATTGGTTTTATATTATAGCACTCTCTTAAAATATAGAATCATTGCGATGGCTTACGAGAATATGTTTGATTTTGTATATGTAATATTCCTTCTGCACATAACATTTCGTGAATAAATTTTAGCTTCTCTGTGTTTGCCTCAAATCTGAAGTTCCAAAAGTGCTTTGGAGGACCAGTTCTTCTTATTACTTCTGGATAATGAGTAAGAAAATGAAATTTCGGTTCAAGCGTTTCTTGAACAAACGAATATACTCTTCATTATGCTTCCGTATAAGACTCGATAGATTATTTATAATACTAGCGTCAAATTTACTTTGGATTAATATGTCAACTATTTTACCATATTAATAACGAGTTTCCAGACCATGTTATCGACCGGCACTAAATCGCCAATTATTAATGTAATAAAATGCACTAAAGTCATCATTTCACGGGCAGATGTTTTAATTGAACAATTTTTAAGCTGTTGCAAATTAAAATTAATCGATTTGTTTCCTATTTCTGTTTCACCATAGTCAAACATATTTTTTCGGTAATTGAAATTTTCTAATGTAAACAATTTTTCATTCAAAATAAATTGCAGGAGAATTTCACAAATATTGTACCTACAAACACCTTCATACAAGTCATTGCATAATGTCGACAACAAAATTATCTGTTACATGAAAATGCTGCAATTGATTAAATAAACAGTTCGATTTAACACCTGTTAACTTAAAATTATTTTGCAAAACCGAATTTCATAATTTTCTACACTTCTGGAATTTGAGTTAAACGAAGTACTATCTTGAATACTTATCAATTAAACTCGTGTAGCACACGATATCCAAGTTGTTTTGCTCAATAAAATTAAAAGGTCATCATAGTTTGGAGTTTCCACCTCCTGAGCCACGGCCGTAATTGCTTCGAAAGTGACTATTTCACCATCGTAGTCCATTTTCCCACCTGATGTATACAAAATGCAGTTATTAAAAACAATCACATTTTTAATCAAAGTAAATGTATACATATACATACATAACATACATACCTATATGTATAAATGTACAGCCAAAACGTTGCAAG